>VXBB01020638.1:421608-439312 GCA_013399915.1 Illadopsis cleaveri
AATCAGTTTCATTCAAAAAAAAAAAAAAAAATCAAAAAAACAATGCACATCTCATAAAAAAACAAAAAACCAAACCCAAGAAAAGGTATATGTGATATGATCTCCAAATACCTAACAGATGGCAGTGAAATAATTGCAAATTTAGCAGAGCTTTTATGCATATGTCTTCTCAGACAAGAATGATACATATATATGTATTCTAATATCCACTCATGTTTATGTGTGCATGTATGGTCACTTATAAGGGTGTTTATACTAATATGCATAATTATCATTCAAGGCAAAGAAAATTACTCATAAAATTATATTTCCCTGGAATAAAGCACTCCAGTTTTAGAGGTATTTATTAACCAACCTACCTTTCATTTCAGCCTTACATGGAATAATATTAAAAATTTTACACTGAATCATTCTTTTGTCATCTTGAAATATCTGAATCATCTATTCAAACAATTTTCTATGCTGATATCTCAGTGAGGAAACTGGTTTAGCTGTCTTTTGAGAGTCAGGAAAAAACTTCTATATGGTACTAATATGGAGCTTTTTATTCTTTCTTAGGGGAGAAGGTGTTTTGGGCCTCTCCTTCCTTCATTCTTCCTATTTTCTTTCAGAGATAAAAAATAAAGTGCAAACATGACAAATCTATATTTTCACCATTTGCTGCTAGAAAAACAGAACTTTAAGAGTTTTGTAGATGCCAGACATTATTTACTTGCTAGAGTTAACACTGCAGTGGTTTTTGGAATTCCTTGCCCAGGACTAAGTGAAGTAGGAACAGGAAATAAAAGTTCTGCATTCAAGTGGAATCCTTCTTGATCATAACAAAGCACCTAGATAACCTAGAGCTTAGCTAGAACTATGGGGAATATAGACAACAAAGTGTGCAGATCATCACAAAATAAAGAGAAAGAGTATCAACTCTAGAAAAATAAATATAAGCTGACGACCCAGCAGTGGTTCTCTGCAGCAAAGATGGTGCAGGAGGAAGGTTCTAGTTTTCTTCTCCTTAGGATTCTTCTAAATCCTAAATTAGATCTATACCCTCATTTAGATAAATGTTGAGCTTGTTTCTCACTCTCACTGTGTGCCTTCCAGCAGTTTCAGTCAAGTACATACCAAATTTCCCTTTCATTTAGAACAAACTTGACCAAAAATTTTTGGGGTAAAAAAGTGCAGTCTAGGTACCTTACATAGAGATCATCTAAGTGATCTTGCATATAAGTGATTATATGCTTTCTCTCAGAGTAAGTTTTGAGTTCAGTTTATTTTTCCTTTTTTTAAAGTGAATATTTAGAACATAAAGTATTACTTCATATCTAGAATCTGTGAATTACACGAGGACAAATGTACTAATATGACGTAAACCTGCAAAAATCTGCTATCATGCACATTGCAAAAGGTTCTTTTTATTCCTGAAGATCTCACGTAGAATACTATAATTTGTCTCACAATGAACAAGTGGTGAAGCATATTGCATAATGGATTAGCTTGCCCCAAAAGGAAATTGAAACTCTTTTTTTTATAGAATTGAGAAACAGATCTGTGAAGGTCCTTTATGAGAATACACTTACTCATTACAGCAGGACAGATAATCTTTTCAATTTTCCCTTTACCACCAACAGCTATTTATAAAAGCAGAAAAGTTTGTTCATGTTGTGTACATGCAGTTGGTTCTCTTTTTTTTCCTCCCTATTTTTAGATAAAATGTAGATATGACTTTTACAATCTTTCATAAAATAATTGACAAAACAAGTCTACTAAACACTATATTAAGCTGTGGCATGGTGTAATTGCCGCCCCTACAGCCCACACCTCAATATTCTGACCAAGGATTTTCTGAGGAAAAAAAGTAAGACATCATGGAGTGACAGAGTTCCAAGTATGTTCTCACTCTAACATGTTGAACATTAATCTCACATGGCACATCTTTCACAACTTTGTATTACTCTTAAATAGAAAACAAGTCCAGTTCTTCAACTCATTCAACACCGAAGAATAGCATTTACATTTAAAGATAAATCTGTCGAGTCTCATTAACACTCTTTTGGTTTGTCCACAAGCTCATGTGCAAAAAACCAATTCCCTCCAGTTGAAGTACTAGGTTTATAATTTCAGTAGTTCTTTATTAAATCCACTTATCTTAAATAAATACTAATTTTCACTTTGGTTTGCACAGATTTTTAGCTTCTTTGGCTTTATCTGTTGTTGCAGCANTAATTAACACAGCTGCTACTTATCAGGGACAAGGTCACCTGTACTCCCTTCTCCTACAATCTGTATTTTTCTTAGAACTTGTATAGACACATCTCTTTTTTTGCAACTCAGTGGTTACAAACTATTTCCATACTAAGCATTGCTAAACTCCTCTACAACTACAACTCTCCAGGACCAGAAATTATCCTTGGCTTGATACCTTAGCTACCATACAGACCTACCCATCTGCAACCTATTCAATGCCTTCCACATGCATTGCACAGTGCTTTTCTATTCCATAAATGCAAAAAAAAATGTGCCAATTCTTAGATTGTCAGGTTTTGTTTCCATGAGTATAGTCTGGGGCTATCTTCAAGATATAGAGTTGAACTGTCAGCTTAGCACCACCATAATAACCCCTAACCATATCCCCAAGTGCCACGTTCAGATGCCTCTTGAACATTTCCAGACTCCACCACATACCTGAGCAACATATTTCAATGCCTAAGACTCTCACAGTGAAAAAAAATTTCTAATATCAAATCAGAACTTCCCCTGGTGAATCTTCAGGCCATTTCCTCTCATCCTTTCACCCGGCATGTGGCAGAAGAGACCAGCCCCCACCTCATTAAAACCTCCCGACAGGAATTTGTAGAGAAAAATGAGGTCCTCTCTGGGCTTCTTTTTCTCCAGGATAAGCAAACCCAGCTTCCTCTACCACTCCTCACAGGATGTTTTCAGCCTCACATAGTCAGAGATTTTTCTCTGTATTCATCTCTTTCCTATCTCTCTGCAATGCCTATATTTCTTTAGCATGAAGTCAGACTAAGGAAAATAGAGTTCTTTCCATATCACGCTCTAGCTTCAAATCAATTGCAATTGCCTCTAGGGCAACAGAGATACATATTAAACATAGCCCACTCTGTGTCTCAATTTTTCTTTTTTTCTTTTTTTTTTTGAGAACCTGGAATTTCTTCTCTTATCCAAATTTCTTTTTTTTTTTCGCTTTCCTTTCATTTTCTCCCCCATATTTTTGTCTTTTCACTCCAAACCTTTATGAAAGATAAAGAAATTCCTGCTTTTAACAGACAGGGTCTAGATTCCATGACCTCAAAGCCTACTCAGCAATCAGCAGTAGTCAGAAGCTCCTTCTAAGACAATTTGCTTTCACTTACCAAGCAAGTAGCTTTTAAAAGACCTCAAAAAATGCCCCAACAGACTTGACATGATTTAAGTAAAAGATTTTCTCATGGTAAAAACTCCTTTTGATCCCAGTCAGGTGATCACTTTGATGTTTCGTGTCTATGTTGTCTTATTTACTTTTGTAATTAGCAAACTCTGCCAATAAAAAAAACACACAACAAAAAACAAAACAAAACAAAAGCAAGAACAACAACAATATAGGTGATTAACCATATTGTCATTCATGCTAACTTAACTCTTTCAACTTTCATTCCCAGTGTCTGTAGACAATGGAAAGAAATATGAGTCCGCAGGTGGTAGTTCATATCTTTAAGACATATGTTCTATCACTCTCAAAAAGGTTTCCCATTTCTTCTATTTGTTACAGAAAAAGTTGAGAGGTGCTGCTTCACAATTTGATTTTTGGACATTTAATGTTATGGGATAAAAATTCCCCCAAAGTATATTTTTCATTAGTTTGTATTCTGTGCAATTAATAATATATTCTGTGAGTAAAGATACTTAATTATAGAGTTAATTTTAGGATTTAACATGTATTACAGAGTTTTTTTACAGTTCAAACATTTTGCTCATATTTGCAATTTAAAGCAGCATTCCCAGCAGTATCTGACAAGATATTTGTTTTACAAAAAAAACCCCTAAACAATTATTTATTGCAGTAGCAAAGCAAAAAAGGAAAGAAGACAACTTCTATGAGAAATCTATGCCTCTGGTTGCCATTTTATATGTTATTGAGAGTGTGGGGTTTTCATTAATTAGCATCATTACAAAAGTGAAGTTTGAATTAACATTTGACAGACTGATCTGCTCGGTATTGTGTTCATCAGTAATCCGAGTCAAGGTAGAGACCCAAAGTTCTTAAGTATATCACATTTTGAAGAAACAGACAGGTGGTTCATTGAAATGATCTTTTAGATCAGATTTATAAAGAGAATAATTAAAATATTAGTGACTGTATGTGATGGAGACAAAAGAATGAGGCAGGCAGCAGCAGTTCAAGGGAAAGTTTCTGTATCTTTATTATCTGACTCCATTCTTCTTATATACATTTGTACAGAGGTCAAGAGATTGGTTACACAGGTTGCCACCTCTTTGACCTGGATGGTGAAGATCATCATCAATCATTTTTCTCCTCCCAGAGGAGAAGAATGCAAACATTCTAAAAATATACATTGTTTTCTTGAAGCTGTGTGAGAAAACTGCTTGCAGGTAAGAAAACTGAGGCAACAACTGTATCAGTATATTCTAATTTTTCTCCACATACTCTTATACGCAGAGCCATTTGGGAGATTTTATTTGACAGACATTATTGTAAAAAGGTGATTTACAGCCACCTTTGGCAATGTCAGTTCAGCCTTTGCATCTTGTGAATGTTACCAAAGACAAAATAAAATTATCTAGTTTGATGCAGATTTCTGTATCAAAAATATTATAATTATACAAAATCCACATAGCAGTTTCTCAAAAACTATATCAAATTAAAAAAGGCAGTGAAAATTATGCATTCAGAAAAAGCCATATTATAGTATTTTGTCACCATTAAACCATCAGACAAGAACTCAAACTTGTAAGTCTCACTATTTTTTTTTTCCTCTTTAAAAGCACAGAAACATTAGCCTAGGTATATAAAACAAAATCAAAGGCATGAAAAATGAATGTATAATATTTTATTCTTCACACATAAAAAGTCCGAAACATCATTTTCTTCCCCTCCTCTTTTTTGTTTGTTTGTTTATTTCATCATTTGGGGTTTGTTTTGTTTTGTTTTGTTTGTTTGCTGAGGTGTGAGGTAAAGCTCGGTAGAACAATGATGGGCAGAAAAAACATCACGGATCCATAAAAACGAGAAATTTAGTAAATGGTCCATAGTTGTGGACAATTTCTTTATTGTATTGGGTGTGGACAAAGACTAAGAGGTGGCCACGCAATAAGTATAAATTGTCAAAGGAAGTCTCATTACCTTTAAGTAAATGGACAAGATCACAGTGCTACAAGGACATACAAATCTTCATTGGCAGCTTGGAACATTTTCCAGTACTGTTTACTGGAAAAGGGAATATGCACTTTCAATAAACAGAATGTGAAAGAATTTGCAAAACATCTATATTTTTTCAAGGTAGTTTTTAACTTCTTTTAAAAAGAATGTGAAAAAATGTTCAAAAATTAATAGCAGTATTGTAGACTATTAATTTGCCAGTTCCTTTATTGATAAAAGTGAAAAATTAGCCTAATTAAGCACTGCAATATTTATGTTAAGTAATGTAATATTTTATTCACTGCACATTGTTCTCAACCACTTTATCCACTAATTATTCCCTTTTTACTTTTCAGTAAGTATAGTATTTTTAATAATGCAAACTTAACCTCAATTGTTTCTGTGTAAGGCAGTTAGACCTTTCAACTAGACATTACTTAATCTTGTCACTGCCATTTGATTTTAGGCTCACCTGATTGAGGACTCAGATACACTGGGGCTTGCACTGTGTTAACCTGAGACTGTCTCAATTTAGGGAAATCAAGATTGATATTTTAATAGTACCACCCTCTTCATATAGATTCATTTTCACAAGATTCTTAATAACCTCCAGAAAGTCCATAAATCTGATATTATTCAAGTCCACAGGAAAAACTCAACTAACATCATTGAGCTCAAATCAAACTCCGGATAAGAACAGTAAGGCCTTTTCTCCAAGTGCTGCTTCTAAATTCAGCAACATGAAAAAAAAATCAAAATTAATTAAAATTATTTTCAAGCATGTAACTATGACAATGAAATTATTGTTCTTTAAAAATCTTACAGAAAAATAAAGAGGGTTTTTTGATAGTGTGTCTTTAACCAATGCTTTCACCTCACTGAGTTTCAATATGCTGCACTTTGTTAACAGGCAGCTAGATCTTTTCCCTGTTAAAGCAAATCAATAGAAAATGTATCATCGATTTCAGGTAGAAGTGAGAAATAGCAGGAAGTCGAGTCATAAAAGGGCAAAAAAGAGATTTAAACACATTTGTTTTATTGATTACTTTTGCCTATACCTTCAAACCCATGAACAACTTGATTATAAAAGAAGGGGCCTTCATTTTCTCCTTTGTTGGAAGAAAAACAAAGAGTGCATGGAAAAAACTGCATGAGGCAGTTACAGAAAGGAAAGTGAGATGAAATGTTGACAGAACTCTCAGGTGAAGTTGAGAAATTACTATCAGTAAGTTAATAAAACAACTCATGACGAGATATATTTTTTTATCAGCATTGCCTAACATAGATCTCTTCTGCATGAAGAATTACTGATAATATCATAGTATTTCAGTAGTTTAAGTATTCTAAATATTAAGGAACATACTTCTCTACACGTACTTGGATCAGCAGAAATAAATGGTTGAAGAGACACATTTTTCCAGAGTATAGTGTGTACACCTAATTTCAAGGCTTTGCCATAAAATATAGGATTCTATGTCACAAAATGAGCCGCTAAACTTAGTGGACAAGAATCTTGCTCCGATTTTACTTAGAAAGTTAAGACAAGGCATCAAATATATCCTTAATGGCAAAAGTTGGGCTTGAAAACCTTATAGTTCATAAGCACTTACTGTCATGGTGCCCAATCACCTGTCCTAAGCACAGCCACAGTTTTACTGCTGTGTATGCTTATGTCTGAGCTGAGTCTGTCCTGAACAAATGACACTAGAAAGTGTGAGAATGTAGGAGGGATTTTAAATCCACACTGTGTCATAGGAATATCTAGTCTTTCCTTGTGCTCCACAAATGACACATAGCAAAACCTTAAGCATAAATGACCAGAACTTCCAAAATCTAGGCACAGGAAGATACTCTGAATAATCCCCCTCTGGACTGTTCTCAATAACTGGGACAACAGACAGTATTACTTCACTTGTTTGCAGCATTCTCATCTGCTGCACCCCATGTAACCTTGCTTCTACTGTGCTATGATACACAGAATGATATGGTAGGGACCAGAAAAGCAAAAGTGACTTATTCCACTTGGCATGGCTGAGGGAATAAATAGGTATAAGGTAGGTTTATGTTCCCATAGATTCTGAGGCTGCCTGAAGGCAGCTCACTCCAGCACTAACCTGAGCAGTGACAAGTCTTCAGATTTACAGCACCCAATGATAATTCTCCAGACACTGTTGTAGCTGCTAGAAATTCCCAAGGCACAGCCAGATATTGCCTATATACCTTCCTTTTCTGAGAAAATCAGAGGGACAAACAAATGTGAACAGCATCACAAAATCACTAGCCTAGCCCTAAGCCCAAACACACCTATTATCACTTGGGCAGTGATTTCAGTCATTGTGCTGTGTTATTTCACATGACTTTTGGATAAAATAAAAGTTTTATCAGTCTGTCTTTGTGCAATACATTGCTAGTCCCCTATCTGAACAGCTTCAAGAGTGCCAGCATAGAACTATACTCAGTGTCACATGTCAAAGGAAAGAATGAAACCCTGTGTTGTGCACACATAATACCCACAGAGGCACCTATGGTGCATGATGAGCATAATTTTGTGACACAGGCTGAACAATGAGGCAATTACAGCAGCCATCATCCTGCATTTCACAATCACCACTTCAGAAAACATTTTGTGTACACGGTCATGCTGTTTGGGAAAGAACTTACTCTCAGAAGAGATAAGAGCTGATTGATTGAATTCTCTACTGAGAGTATTTTAACCAGGCATGCTTTATTACAACTTACTGCACTTCAGTTCATGTTTATGAACATGCAGTGCTGAACACGCCTTGATAGACAATGATGATGTCTCTGCATGACATGACTGTTATGATACTGTGACTTTATTAGCACATAAATATTATTCCATTATTTTTTTGGATCATATTCAATTCTGAAGCAACTCAAATGGTTTTCACTAAGCAAAGAGACAAAATAGAGAGTTTTGCAGTCTAGTGTGATAATAGTACAAAATTAAGTAAAAAACCTTGAAAATGGGTTGTTTTCTAGTACTGAAATCAATCTACTTATAAAATGTAACTTGAATTAAACTTAATTATCAAATTCAGTTTCAGTTAATTATATTTAAATCCACTTAATATTCTGTAATAAATGTTATACTTGTAATGGATAGTCTCAGCACATTAAAACAATAATTTTTTTTTTATTAGTGAGATGAGGCCAATTTAAAAGAAAATTAATCTGTGGAAGGAGTAAGGATTGAATTCCAATGGTCTAATATCTCAGACACAATACACTCTTACCAAGGGCACCTCCATCAGTATGCAGCATATTATTCTACAGTACAAAGTAGACTGACTTGGAGAGCCTTGTATTCTATTACTATGGTCCCCAAACACTTGCTTTGGTTTTCTATAGAATAATAACTGTCTACATTAATTGATATTTTAACATAAAAAAACCCCAGAAGACAAAACTGAAATCTCAAACCCGGGAAGTTAATTTTGGAAACAATGGTTTTTTATTTCAAAAATTTCCACTAGAAAATGACAGCCAGTTCTGGGCCTCCACACAATTTATGTCCACACTTTCAAGTAAAGCTTGTGTTTTCTATTACATTTGCAGCACAATGAACCTGAAGTTGCAATTTTGTAAGCAAAGACATTTTTAGGCTATTTTTTATGCAGGAGTTAATACCTTTTTTTTTTTTTTTTTTTCCTGGCAAATTTCCAGACTCTCTGGAAAAAAATGCTAAAATAATTCAATTCATCATTCTTGATAATTCATGAACTGTCTCAGTTAAATAAAGTTTTCACATAAAGTTAAATAGATATTCCACATACAGGAATCTGCATTTGTACTACCTAGCTCCTCTCTGGAGCTAGCAGTCAGGTGCTCCACCTGTTCTTAGGGTTGGTATTGTATATAAAATTACATATTATAAACCTTACTTAAATATTACAGTTGCACAATCAGAGTTAAGGCTGCCACACTCATATAATTCAGTTGCTTAATGCTATTACAATCATCTATTGAAATTAAAATAAGAATCCATGAAATGGCCAAGTAGACATCTCTGTAACAGAGTCTCCTAGAAGACACTGTTTTCCTACTGATGGATTCTAACCCAAAGCCCTTAGCTGGATTTTGGTTAAGGATTTTATTTTCAAAAGAAAATATTACTTTCATTCAGAGCAAATTGGCAGCACAGGATGACTGCTTGTGTGAAAGAGACTATATGGCCCATTTTTATCCTAAATTCTTCACAATTTAAGTGAAGAACTCCTTCAAAACATTGAAAAATGTTGAGACTTTCTTTTTTCATCTTATGGCTTTAAATGCACATTTCTTCTAAGAATGCTTAAATCTAATGATCAGGTTTAAGCATTTAGGGGGGAAGGGAAGGTACCTGTGTACTTTACATGTGAAGCTCATCCTCCATACATTAACATGCAACAAACACAAATATGTATTAAGTTAGAACTGGCATGATTCTTGTTTCTTACTGATAAACACACTCAAGGGAGGAGTTGTACAGCAGTCATTTCTGAGTCTGTCATTTAAGTTAGTTAAAACTAACCATAATTTCTTGTTTCAAATGCTAATTTATTTAATAGCAAAACTATCTTATTGCTTGTTATATGCATATAAAATACTAACTAATTCCATCCTAATCATTCTCTTTTCCATTCCTCTTCTCTTTTGATCTTACTCATAGGTAAAGCTACCACATAGCCCACATAATGCAATTTATCTACTCATCATAAATAGAAGTTCTGTATCATGCATCTTAATTCCCATACAAATAAAATAGAAAGGAAATTAGGACTCATTTTGAGTTCTCTCCTCTTATATATAGCCAGTAATAGAGCTTAGTTAATAAAACATGACTATTATTAGGGCATTGGACAAATTATCCCAAACTGATTTAACTCAAGCTTTGTAGAGTCACAGTTCTCCAAGTAGCATCCAAATAGTGTTTTGACGTACTTCTTTATTAGTACTTACTTGGACACTTAAAATGGGGTTGCTATAAATGTTTCCATTACAGCTAATACATGAGTATTAGGAAGAGAATCATATTACAGAGTACAATGTCCCACCTGTTCATCGCTGAGGTTTCTGCCACTTTTCTGACTTTCTTTTTACCTTGTTCTTACAGTCTTTAAAATGCCAACAAGAGACACATTTTTGTCTATGCCAGAACAACAGATCTATATTAGAGAGAATACATTACTTGGAAAGCAGAAGTAGAGCTAGAACATGCTTCTCCAGAACTCACTTTAAATCAGACCTTTTATGGTAGGTTATCACCAGTTCTTTTCCTTATTTGATGTGTTTCTGCTGTGTTTAATTAGTAACTGTGTTACAGCTTGTTAGTGCTGATATTTTATAGATCACTTTTATTAGGGAAGAACATTGCTGAAAAAATCAATTAAAAAATAATCACAAGCTTTAGTTACATGTCAGACACCTTCTTAAAAAAGGCAAACAAAGTCCTCTGATTTTCACCACTTTTACTCACATACAATTCATGTGGGTATTTTGAGGTCTCTTTCTGAATTGTGGTATTTTTGCTATAGGAAAAGGCAGTATGATTTCTGCAAAGTCATAGATCATGTCTACATGAAAAAGAAAAGATAAGCAGGCTCCCTCCTGAGGAGGTGATAGAGGCACCAATATTCTAACCGGATCCCGTGACTTGGGAGATTTTTTGGTTAGGGCCAGGATTAGTGAAGCTCCTTGCTCCTGGCTCTGAGCTATCAGGTCTAATGAAACCTGCTGTGAGAAGGCAGCTGAATGAATTGACCTCTGGAGAACCTGCCAATCCGAGTTATGGTTATGTTTTTCAATGTCTTTATGAATACACGTCTTGAAAAGAGCAGGGGAGTGAAAAATAAAGCATTGTTCATGTTATGAAGTTCCTCAGAATAATAAAGTCAAGGCACAGCTGTGACGAGTACCTTATGAGTGGTTTGCCAATAAAACAATGGAATTTAATACAAAAAAATATAAATTGTTTCATATTGTGGAAGAAAGATAACTCTTACAATATGTAGGATGAAAGTGTTTGATATGATCCTTACCAGTTAAGAACATTGGGCTTATGGAGCTATTTCAACCAAAATACCAAACCAATAAATAGAATACTTCAGAAATACATACCAAATGCTAGGAATTATTAAGAATCTATAAAAAAGAAAAACCACAAAGAATCTTGGAGAACATTGTTCACTACACCAAAATTAAGTCACACTCACATTTAGACCTGTGTGCAGTTTGGCTCATTCGTATCTGAAAAAAAAAGAAAACCACCAAAACAAGAAAAGATATCCGATGAGAAGTAAGCAGAGATTTCTGTACTATGAGCAATTGATTAAGAAGGTATTTTCAATAAAGAAAATATATTATGTTAGGGGATATGATACTGTAGAGATTCAAAAAATTACTGGCTTAGATATGATGGATTGAAACAGACTATTCTTCATCTTTTCAAAAGAAAAAAACAAGAACATCAAATAAGGTCAACTGAAGCCAGTTTCATAACAAGCAAAAGGGGCACTTCGTGGAATGAGGCACAGAATTGTAAAATTAATTGATATATAGTGCTGTGAATGCTACATGGATTTAGCAGGAAAACATGACCAGTTAATGGAATCTAAGGGTTATTGAATATGTAAAAATGACCCTGTCACTGAATGTATTAAGGAAATGCTCTTCTTTAGGCACTTGTTTTAGGTAATACTGGAGATGGGAACATGGGATTTCACAGATCTTCTAGTCTAACCTGGGATAGCCAAATTGAGTTTTGTGGTACAGTTCATCTGCATGTAATAATCATAGAACCATAGAATGGTTAGGGTTGGAAAAGACCTCAAACATCATCTAGTTCCAACTCCTCTGCCATGGGCAGGGACACCAGACCAGGTTTCTCAGGGCCTCATCCAGTTTGGCCTTGAAAACCTCCAGAGACGGGGCATCCACAGGTTCTTTGAGGAACCTGTTTCAGTGCCTCACCACCCTTACAGTAAAGAATTTCTTCCTAATATCCAACCTAAACCTACCCTCTTTCAGTTTAAATCGATCCCAGCTTGTTCTTGTAAAAGATCCATCTCCAGGTTTCTCTCCAGATTTCATGTAGGTCCCCTTTATGTACTGGAAAGCTTAAACCTCCTCTAAGGTGTGCTTGACCCATATGCCCCAGTGAGCCTATCAATTAATATATAAAAAATGAGCACATCAGTCAAAAGCAATTACTGTGTTTACTTTTCTTTTTATATTGCAACATAGTGAATAAGAAGGGAAAAATTTAGATATGTATTTTGTGCTGGATCACCAAGGGATGTTTACAAAATCACTGTAATTTAAAATAAAGCACTGTGTATTCTGGTTTGATTTACTTTAAAAAATCCTACTTATTTTAAAACTAAAAGTTCCCCATGCTTTTAACATGGAAGAGAATAATTTCTCTGTACTACATGCAAGGATAAATAAGAGCTGACAGATGGTATAATATACAATAAAAGTTTCTATTAGGTTCATAATACATATTACACAAACACAATCCTTATGCTCATATATTCCCATTGGCTTTGGTCTAGGTCTTAGTGAAATCAACAGGACTATTTCCATTAAATCTGCTGCATGGCATAAGAAATTTAACTGTTTTCCAGTCATTTCACATTTTTAATAAAAAATAAACAAAAATTTATTGCTTGTATAGAGTACTGAGATGCATTGATTTTAATAATTTATGAACCCTCTGTGTTTATGTACTGCAGCCTGAAACCACACAATTAAGCTAACTATATGCATAGTTAAGACAGCTAGAATATATAAAATAAATGCAGTAATATCAAAAGAAAATGGTGTTTTCCTTTTACTTTGACTCTTTTGGCATGCATTCACTCCATGATGCCCAGAGGAAACTCAAAGCAGTGGATCAATAAAAGAACAAAGAAATTAGGCAAAGTCAACCATGACAAAAATAATAAAGAAGACAAAAAAAAGAAAAAAAAAAAAAGGTATAGTTTTAGGTTTTGATAAATGCTCTAGCTCTAAGAATATGAATTGCCTAGAGAATTTAACCTATTAGTACCACAGATTTTATTCTTTTGGGGTTCTATTTTAGCAAGTTAACTGTAAACTACATTTGATTAAGCAATGAAAACTTGGAAGATTTTATGCATGGCAAAAAGAGACATGAAACTGTCTTTTCTCTTTCTATGTCAAAAGTAACCTTAGCCCCACTAGGACTTATTCTGGCTACAGACCTAAAAGACAATAAAAATGTTTCTATAAATACATTAGCAACAAAGAACGGGCTAAGGATAATCCCCAGCCTTTGTTGAATGTGGGGGGGAAACAATGATAAAGGAGGAAAAGGCTGAGGCACTTAATGCCTTTTTTGTCTCAGTCTTTATTACTAAGACCAACTGGATACTCAGCCCTCTGACCTGGAAGACAGGGATGAGAGCAGAATGGAGACTCCGTAATCCAAGATAAAATCATCAGTGACCTGCCACACCATTTAGGCACACACAGTTCTAAGGGACTAAATGGGATTATAGAAATAAAGAATCATTATGGTTTGAAGAAATTAGGTCCAAATATTGAACCTCTCATAAACTCAGACAGTGTGGTTTATAAGTGTGGTTTAAGACAAAAGGTAGGTCTTACTTGAATAACCTGATCCCCTCTATGACAAGATGACCCACTCAGTGGATGAGGAAAGCCTGTGGATATTGTCTTCCTGGACTTCAGTAAAACATGTGATACTATTTCCCACAGAATTCTACTGAAGAAACTGTAGTGATGGTGAATAAAGTTGCAACAAGTTGGCAGACAGTCACAAGTGGTGCTTCCCAGGGCTCAGTAGTGGGGACAGCCCTGTTAATTAGCTTTACCAACAATCTGGACAAGGGGCTTGAAAGCACCATCAGTCAGTTTGCAGATGCCACCAAGATGATCTGCTAGAGGACAGGAAGACTCTGTAGAAGGTTCTGGACAGGCTAGATCTATGGGCTGAGGGCAATGTTATGAAGTTCAACAAGGCGAAGGGCTGGATCTTGCAGTTGGGCCACAAGAGTCCCATGAAGTGCTACAGGCTAGTGGAAGATTGGCTGAAAAACTGCCTGGCAGAAGAGGACCTGGGGGTGGTGGTCAACAGACACTGAACAAGAAACAGTGAGTGCCCAGGTGGCCAAGAAGGCCAATGGCATCGTGGCACACTATCAGCAATAATGTGGCCAGGAAGACCGGGTCAGTAATCATCTCCCTGTACTCACTGGTGATGCTGTGGCTGAGGGAACTGGAGTTGTTTAGCCTGGAGAAATTAAGGTTCAGGTGGGATCTCATCACCTACAACTACCTGTCAGGAGGTTGTACTGAGTCAGGGGTCAGTCCCTTCTCTCAGGTAACAAGCAATAGAACGAGAAGAAATCACTTCAAGTTGGGTCAGGGGAGGTTAATATTTGATATTAAAAATAATTTCTTCATGGAAAGGGAGGTCAAGCTTTGGAACAGCCTGCTTAGAGAAGTGGTTGAGTTACTGTCTCTTGATGTATTTAAAAGATTTGTAGATGTGGACCTAGGGACATGGTTTAGTGGTGGACTTGGCAGTGTAGATTAACAGTTGGACAAAGTGATCTTAAAGGTCTTTTCTAACCTAAACAAATCTATGATTTTATAACTGATAGCTGTGACAGAAAAAGAAAGATTTCTTTAGGATTTTTTGTTTGGTTTTTTTCCAAGAAAATTGTTTCCTTTTGAAAAATGAACACAGAAACAAAAAAGTAGCATATCCCAAGAAACAAAAAAGAATATTTTATTGTTGCAAACACCTTTACAGTTTGCTTATATAATAATCATTCAGTTGATATGCTGAATAAATGAGAAATTACAAAAAGTTGTCTTCACAAAGTCTTTGAATGGGTGACAGACATCATACATACAGATTTTCCCTTTTATTTACCTCTTTCCTTAGTTTTTTTCAAAAAGCAGGAGAACCATTAGGAAAATGAAATGGTTTGATCTGAGAAGTTCAATAACATGAAATTTCTAACTGTGTCAGAACACAGCTATTGTTTTTGTTGTAGTGTGCAGTTAGCTGTGGATATGAAAAACCTTAATGAAAAACCGTTCCCTTGTAGTCAAACAGAATGAACTCCCAAGGGCATACCTTATGTGTCATCCACATTGTGCTTTTTTGATCTGATCAAATTGAATCTTTCATGCTTGCTGAATACATAGGTGGTGTCTTATAAAGTTACCAGCTCCTTGGATTTTGCACAGCTATTTCTAAAATTTATGTTTTCATGTTCTCAGTGCCCCCTGGGGCAAACAGAGCTGCACCTACTTTAAATTATTTTTGAAACTTAAAGTATTTTTATCGGTATCTAACTATTTTTATCTTTTTTCAACTGTTTTTTTTCCACACATTTTTCAAACCACTGTTTTTGTGCACTTTGTAGACCAACAAGGAGAATTTGGGAGGCCAGTAGTTTTGAATGACACTCACCAGTGCACTTATCTGAGCGTTAAGTGCAAGCTCATGTAGCACATAAGAGAGAAACTGAGTGCATGACAAAGCCATGATGCCACACAGAAGGGAATGCTAGAAAAGTGGGATTTGTCAAAAGTGGTGGTTGAGAGTACATTTTTCCTTTTCTTTTCACCACTAAACAAAATAGGTGAGTGATTACAAATACAATAGCTATGAAGTAAGGGAGGGAGGAATACTAGTTAGTTTTACAAATATTACTTGAATGTAAAAAAGGTAAAACATGAAAAGTAAAGTTTACATATTATGGTAACTATAGACAAAGGAATACTGGACTTTCAAATTGCCAGAAGAAGAACTGTTAAAATTTTTTCAGAGGTCCTGCCAATGTTTTGGAAAGTGCTGTGATAGGCTTTCAGAGGGTGGAGGGTGAGAGGAGTGGTTTATATTCTACATTAAGTATGACAAATAATAGTAAAAATATTTTGGGAAGAAAATAACGCCAAACAAATTCAAACAGTTCTCTTTCTGACTCCCACTGCTTAGGTTTTTAGATTAACCTTTCAGGAGACCCTGCCGTTTTAGTTACTGCACTTCATTTTGAAAGCCCCAACTCAAGAACCACAGACCTCAAAACACCTCTTAAAAATTGAGAAATCGAAAGGATTTAGCAATAGGATAACGATGGATGAGCCAACATTGCTGAGAGAACTGAAATGCAAGAAAAAGAAACTCCAGTAAAACAAAGACGAAGCGTATCTCTTTGGATGGGTTACTTCACAATGCATTTCTGAAGTTTTAACAACCAATAGTTATAGCATCCAAATCCATAGCTTTGCAGTTAGAAAAGAATGATTTAACCAGGCTTTTAAGAATCATCCACTTGAGTTTGGAATAAATCCACCATGGTGTGATCAAAGCATTCAGTGCAAAAAGTAATTTAGTCATGACTTCCTGATCTCACCGTATTGAAGGGTTAATCTTATTGCATTGGTCAACCACCTTTACTAGTAATTTTTTTTTTTCCTCAAACATGTCTAACTGCTTTTTCTCATCATTATTTTTCATTAATTTGAGATTAAAGCTGAATTTCCAGATTTTCCTTCTGAAAATTATTATAAACCAGGAAAATAATTCCCAAACCATCCTCCTTATTTCTTTGCTTTAAATAGCAGGCTAAACATGCTTAAATAGCAGGTTCTGACTGAGACTTATCTTTTCTAAACGTAATAGCTTTCTCTGTATCTTCTGTGTGTTTCCACACTCCTTTAAAACATTGACTTCAGCTCTGTGTTGTAGTATTGGTCTCCTCAAGGACACATTTAAATGAAAAACAGTGTTTCCCGTCTCTACTGTACACACTTTTGTTTAACCTTTCAAGGATGGCCATAAATGTGCCTGCACTTATAGTAATCTCAGACTGCAAAACATTTTCCAGGAGTACTGCTTGCAAAGGCATGGCCACAGTTTCTGTGTGTATGGCCTACCCACAAAACATAATTATATGCATGTCTTTTTTTTTTGTCTTTTTTTTTTTTTTTCCTCAACCACAAAGTGAGACACAAACCCGAATTTTTAGTTTCTTTAATAGTACTGAAGCCAGTTCATGTCAGTGCATGGTTTAGGAGTTTTCTACTATTAGCAATGAATAAAACAACCTTAGCTAGTGAAAACACTGCAATTCATTTTCACTCACAGATTATTTGTAGCAGTAATATATAAAGACATAGGTTTTAAGGCTAATGGCCTAATAACTCACCTTTTTGCAGCTTCTTAAGATTAATTTAACTCAGTTCTCTTTGGGAGTGGTAGTTGGATATATTATTGCTTAGGCCACTACATCATTTTAAAAAAAAAAAAAAAAAAATCTTAAACCC
>VXBB01020638.1:439344-463564 GCA_013399915.1 Illadopsis cleaveri
AAAAACAAACTTAAACCCAAACAAAAAAACCCTTAGTTGCAAGTTAATACACAGCAAATTTCTTTGTGTTTCCTAGGGAAAGTAAAAAGTAGGAGGGGATAGAAGGAAATATTGAAATATTTAACCCACATCTTCCAGCTTCTTGCCACAGAACCATTCACACTCCCAGATCACAAATTAGATTTTTTCAAGGCGCTTAATTTAAACAAAAAGATTTTTTGTGCCAGAAGCCCTGCTTGTGCTGTAGCATGGATCAAAAGATGAAGACTGACATGAGAAACCAATGTGCTCCATGGCTAAAACAATATTCTTTCTCATTCCATTTTCTACATAAGAAAATTCACTTATGCAAGGATTCTGGTGTAGCTAAAAAGGCACATTCCACAGGCATGTATTTATCTCTAAGATAGGAATCTAAACTATCATCACAGTCAGTGAAGATCCACTAAATACAGTCAATAGAGTCTACAAAGCTATTTGTGTCACTCTAAAACCAGACACGGACATTTGATCTGCTAGTTCTCTAGACACTATTGGTGTGCTGACAAGAGGCTCAATTCACTTGACCGCAGGCATTGATTTAGTGTCGTCTGAGACAGCAAAGTCTATCCTGCAGGGCCTCCAGCTGTTGCTCCTATGACAGCTGTGGGTCCCATGCCATATTTGCCAGCCACATGCAGGTGCCCAAAAACGTTTCTGAGAAGTGTGTCTTTGACCAACTGAACTGAACTTCACCATCCCAATGTTTGAATTGCGAAGGAGGTAAATTCCACGGCTGCCAGGACTTAAAGAATGCAGTTAAAATGTCTCAGCTCTCTGTCAAAGAAGGAAGTTCCCATAAGATAAACCACCACAACAGGCACAGACGTAAAAGAGGAAGGCATTAATTTCAGGCCTGCACAAAGGTGAAATGTTTGGAATTAGCACACCAGACAAAATACCACTGTTCAGACTATGAGAAAAGTGCAGACAGCAACAAAAGGAAGATGCCAGGCCTCATGAAGCAGATCTAGGTAACTTATCCAGGAAGAAACTCCAACCGGGTCAAACTGTGAGAAAAGGAAGTAACTGCTTACACACATGTCACCCCAAGTTATGGGAATGGCACATACACCTCATGGACACCTGGGACTTGGACTGTATAAGAGCAGTACCTCAAGTAGAACACTTGGGGACCCCCACACTGAGCAGACCAGGGCAAAGAAGGGCCAGCAGGAGCAGCAGGAACCCATGCTGTGATTGTATCTTTTGCTTAATATCGCTCTCTTACTCATCCTCTTTCTCTTCTTCCCTGCTTTCTTCCTATTTCTATCTGTCTCTACCTCATATTTATTTTTAAATAAAATCCATACTAATGGTCTCATTTGCACCTTAATTTGGGCAGGGGCATCTTTTAATAGCTGGACCCTAACATTATTTCAGTGCATCACATTATTTTGGTGTCAAACGTGGGATCTGAACATACCCAGACTTTATCTATAGCAAAAGAATTGGGGACACAATGAAGCTCTTTCATTATCAAGTACCATCACCAAATCAGGGTTTGGGAGGCAAGGAAAAAAAAACATTTATTCAGATTACAGTCACAATCAATAGTCCATAGTATAAACTGTTTAACTAACACTATTTGATACAGCCTTAGATATCAAGGTCAGTGATACTATTCACATTTAGTCTGAGCATTCTTTTAGCACATTTATACTGTAATTGTGATGCAGAAATATCAAATACAGGTGACTAGGTAGTCACAGCCATAGACATGACTGACATGAAGCCAATGCAAAAATTATGCATTTTTATTCTATCAAGTAAATCAGCTATTTCTACTAGTTTTACACTAAATATTTGCAGTGTGATTTGGAACAGACAGAAATGGGATTTTAGCTATTTATATTTGGGAATTATATTGTACACACTCCATGAAGCAGCCATTAATCTTTTACAGTTGGGAAGCTTTGGTAAGTTAAGAACTATGAGATGGGTATAAATTAATATGATAGCAAATTTTTATTTAGAAGGTTTTAAAAAGACAGTTATCAATTGTAAGTTTTATAGCTTTGAATGTCTAAGCTTTAGGTGTACTTTGAGTATTGATTTAAAAACAGAAAAACAGGATTCAACTAGTCTGCTTTCCCAAACACTCATTAAAACCTCCTCATTATTAGATTTTAAAATATCTAACATTAAAAAAAATAAACAGATTATTAGAAATTAATTTCAGAAGCCTTATTAATTTTTTCAGTAATAGTGTAATTTATCATTCGCTTATTTATGACAATCAAACTAAACTAAGTAGCCAATTTTTTGAGTCTTTTAATTGCTAGGTTTGTGTCT
Source organism: Illadopsis cleaveri (assembly GCA_013399915.1). NCBI lineage: Eukaryota > Metazoa > Chordata > Aves > Passeriformes > Timaliidae > Illadopsis > Illadopsis cleaveri. The sequence goes on from VXBB01020638.1 coordinate 441,679, forward strand.
CACTTTAAGCTGCAAAATGGAATTAGAATGAATAATCAAAATATTTGGACTTACAGGTCCAAAATGATACTTTTTTATGCAAGGGCTATGTTTATCTATAAATTAACAACAAAAAAATTAGAGCTTAATATGTTTTTTTCTAATTATTTTCTATTTTGATCATACAAAAGCAGGAGTAGATTTTACAAAATATTCAGAAATTTCTTTTTTTTTTTAAATCTTAAATAGATTAAATAGATTAAATAGATTTCTACTCATACTAAGAAAGTAGTATCATACTGTAGTAGTAATACTAAAAGGTTGCTGGGTGTTTATTTAGGAATGATTGGGGTGCTGAGTATTACCAAGATAAAAGAATAATGAATATGTTAAGAATGTGTTGGAGAAAATAGAAGTTTAGCACAAAGACCCTATTAACAAGCTATATAGACACAAAAGTGAATAATCACATACTTAATTTTATTTCTGTCATTATTCATTTATTTACCGTTCATTTGAGCACTGTTACAATGGAACTTACTGGAAAAGCATCCAAGGTTTTTAATCACCTTAAGGTATGTGTAAAAATTCATCAATTATTATTTATGCTGACTAAAAATTGATGATTTATTTATGATGCCTTAATCGCTTCTTTCTGCAGTACACATATTTGAACCAGTGTCAGCAACATTTTACATCTTAAAAAAACAATGCTTTTATTGCTTCTTAGCCTTTATGAACAAAAGTGGAGTTATTCTGTAAGCACCAAGGTTGCCTCTTTTGGTTCCCTTCTCCAATTTTTTTTTTTTTGTAGGGGGGAGTTGGCTGTTTTGGGGGATAAGGAGTTACAGTGTGAAACTGTCATTAAGCTCTGCTAACTGAGCAGAACTTGTACTTGCAATGATCCTGTCTCTTGTGAAATTCTCTTTAAAATATCAGCCGAATTACGGAATTTTCAGTTCAGTGAACTGCTTATCTTAGCATTTGGACTAATGCCTACTTCCTCTACTCTACAAATTAAATGCATTACTTTCCCTTATCACAATATAAGTGGCTTCTGAATCCTCTTCTTGCATATTGACATCAGAGCTGTATTTGTAACATTCTCAGGCAGTAGTTTCCATCTTCTTCACTCATTACTGCATTCCTTGCTGGTTCACTCTGCAATAAAAACGTTTACCTCACCCTTAATGTTGTTTTTTTTTGGTTTATCTTAAGATGTATAACCATTTTGAGTTAACTGTCTACAGTTACTATGTCCCCATTAGTACCAGGTTACATGATAGACTAAGATCTTCCAACTCAGGATTTTTTTTCCCCTAATGGTTATCATTTGGCTAGGCAACTTAAAGCTTACGATTAGATTCACATCATATATGGTGAACATGTATGTGGACAAGATATCTTGGTCTATTTTCTCAGCTCCAACACTAAAAACTTGCTTCATGGAACATAAAATTCTCATTTTATCAGTTTTGATTTTATCAGTATAACTTCAGACATTCTATGTTTTCTTTTTCAAAAGTTGCAGATTTGGCCAAGTTCTTCTGTTTGTGACTATGAAGATAACAAATTGCTTCAAGCAGTAAATCTTACCTATGTATTTGGTCTGGCTCATTTTTTCATCCTAAAATGAACTTCCTTGTTGACCTTCACATCTAGGATTTTTTCTCTCAGTGATTTCTCAGTTCTGTAAGTCCCTGAAACAGAATATATATACCAGGAAACATCCTGGTTTTCTGGTTGACATTGGTGAAGCAATGAGTGTCCTGAAGTAACCAGAATTTTATAACTGATGCTTCAATGAAGATTTCATCTCTGACTCTAAGTTACCTACTACAAAGCTCCCAGCCAAGTTTTGATTGGACTGATTGGAATAATTTCTCCCCCAGGCTTCATCTATTCTTGTGCAACAGATTCTCATTCCTAAATTACTGGCAATTAAAGACTCTGCGCTGGTTGCTCAGGCATTCAAATTCACAGCCTGGCACATTCATTTCCTATGCCACTGGTTTTATCTTAAATAAAAATAGCAATCCACCAGCTGGGAGTAGCTGACATGTACTTGTTTCTAACAACCTTGGTTTCATTTGAAGAGTGACTATTTGCACAAGCATGCAGTGACAGGACAAAGCGAAATAGTTTTAAACTGAAAGACAGCAGGTTTAGACTAGATATTAGGAAGAAATTCTTTACTGTGGGATGGGTGAGGCACTGGAACAGGTTGCCCAGAAACTTGTGGGTGCCCAATCCCTGGAAGTGTTTAAGGCCAGGTTGGAGGGACTCTAGCAACCTAGCGTAGTGGAAGCTGTCCTTGGCCACAGCAGGGGAGTTGGAGATAGATGATCTTCAAGGTCTAAACCAAACCATTCCATGATTCTATGACTCTATGATTTGGATAAATTCTGAAGAAATACACAGCAGAAGAGATGGTGGAAATGTGTTTTTTTTTAATTGCAGGCAGAATGAGTTTGTCTGGTGTTATTGCCACCTTCTAGAAAAAATATATAGACCTTGCTTTAACTCCTTTTGTGAGGCTTTCAGCTAACTTTAAGTCTTATTTTAAATTTTCTGGGACATATTTGAATTTTTCCTCCTCCATTTTCTGCTTCATTTTTGTTTAGCAAGGTACAAGCATATGTATTGTCTCCATGGAAACTGAATCCTATGGTTGACATCAGTACTGTGTTTTTTGGCTACTTGGTTACCCAAATATTGGGGCTGCGTGGGGTCAGTCAGTCTCTATGCAAACTAGTTAATTTACAAGGAGAAACAATAAATCTCTTTCAGGCCACACTTGGTCCAATATTTTTCTTCTCTAGCTTTCTCTATGTGGCAGTCTTGCTTTTCTCTCCTTTTCTTCTGTCCTTCCCTTTTTTTTCTTTTTTATTTCCCCTGTAAATAAATGCTCAAAGACAATTTTCTTCTATAAGTGCCTGCCTATGTGTTTATTCTGGGAAGTGATACCAACCTGGCATTGAGGGCAAAGCTTCTATTGTTTCAGTTATCTAGCTCTGTAGAAGCTCATATCAGGAAAGAGGTATATATCCAGCCTCAGTGAGGCTGAATCTGGCCCATAGTAGTTTCAGTAGTAATGGAATCACACTGACTTCTAAGCCAGTTTGCATGATGACATTGCAAATGTTAAACAAAGTAAGTTTTGCTTCATCTGCTATAAAATTTTTATCTTTCTTCTGATACATCTACTATAAGAAAAACTCCTGAGTTTATGCCAGAGTAATAAAATCTTCAGTGAATGAAAACTTCAAAATAATCTAGCTCCGGTAGAGCTAAGCAACTTACTTGCTTTGCATTACGTATATAAAATAGGGGACTAGAAAAATAGTGAGAAATCTCCATAGCTTTTCTCTAGACACAGCTAGATTATCACTCTGACAGATTCCATTCTTTTGGTGCTTGGTTTTCTGTTACCAAAGTTTGTAATATCTTATTAAAATTCTCTTAGGGTGTAGGGATCTTTCAAGGAGCTTATTTCTTTCCACTAATGTCTAGCTGCCTGATTATCAGTTCATTTATGCTTTCCAAGGAATCATTTATTTTTTTGAGACAGTGTAATTTTTGTGCAAGCCTGACTGTTATCTCATTTGCTTGCAAAGTGACAATTAATTCCTGATATAGTGCCTCTAGTGTACAGCTCATGTCAGCTGCACAATGAAATAGTCACTGATCTTGAAATCTGTAGGAAAACATACTAAAACTTGTATAAGGTTTAGGGGGAGTTTGTTTGGTTTAGTTTTTTCCTATAGAAATTAAATTAATGTTGACACATATGCACACATTATCTGCTCCAACACAGTTTTTATTAGCTGCATTTAAAACTACACTACTCTGCATCTGATTCTTTTGTTATTTCATTTTATTTTGAAATTTTCCAAAGACTGAAATTTTAGACAGAAAGTCCCTCTGTACACTTCCTTTAGATGCTTGCTATAAAAAACTATCTAGTGTCTAGTGAGACCATTTATTGTAGTTTGAAAATTACTTTCAAGCAAAAATAAGACTAACAGTCTTTAAAAAAGCAAAGGAAACTTTCTCCAACCACTTAATCACTAATTAACAAAGTTATTTAGAATGGGCATTTCTATGAGAGGTTAACAGGACTTTTGCCTTGACATCGGTGAAAATCTTGTTCAGAGAAATCTGGGATCTAAGAGAAAATCAGCTAACACATCAGATGTCTTCAAATGGATGATGTGACTGATAAACTTTCATGGACTGGAGTGATGTAAAGGGTAAAAAATTATTTTTAACTGAGGAAAGAAATTGAGGAAGCAGATGGAGACAGCTTGAAAAAACTTTAGCATAGTACACAGGGTAAAAAGTATGTGAAAGAAGCGTAACATAGGTTTCAATTAAATTTACACATTTGGATCAGTGGGGATAGTCCAGATTTGAAAAGACAAAGAAAAGGACATAACACTATTCAGCAAGTCTGAACAGGACTTTATTCCCATCCTCATACCTGCCTTAGCTTTTCTTCTAATGTTTACATAAGATTTAATTTCTTTTGCCTCTATGTTAGAACAAAGCAACTTGTTATGTGTATATCTTTTTAAAAATATTTTCCATTAAGGTAAATAAAGTCTTCACAGCACTAGTATAAGCGGTCTCATTCCATTCCTGCTGAAGAAGCAGTAAATTTCAAAGTGTTTTTAATTAATGCTGTCTACATTAATGAATGTTTAACCAATGTAATACATCTATCCCCTTATCTGCAATAATGGACTACGGTAGCAAAAAGACAGGGAAGAAAAACTATACAGTGTTAAAAGATAAGACAAGAATAAGTCCAGAGCTAACATACATTATTTACCAGTCACCGGCTGCAATCTAAAGCTTAAAGGAAGAAAGAGAAAATTTTGATTTGAGTATTGCTGAGCTTAGCATGGCTACCACAACACTCTCACTAAATTATAACTGCAAAGATTCACTTTATCCTTTGTGCAAGATTTTTTTCTTTAAATCTCCTAACCAGTTACATTTCTTACAATGTTATGCTCTTATGGAAACTACTTGGAACTATATCTGAAGTTCACAAATATAAAATGTCAGGACATGAAAATACCCTGATCTGTCAATTGCATGAGGACATTGTATGAGTCTTGAGAAAGGGCAAGAAGGAGGACCTAGGTAACTACATGCCAGTCAGCCTCATCTCTATCCACATGGATGAAAGAAGGAGAACAGGAAGAGCCAGCATGGATTCACTACAGGTAAATTGTGCTTAATCAACTTAATTGCCTTTACAATGAGAAAACTACTTGGATGGATGTGGGAAAAGCAGTGGATATCATCTATCTTGACTTTAGCAAGGCTTTCAACGCTGTCTCTCACAATATCCTCATTGATGAACTGAGGAAGTGTGGCTGGAATGGGCAGTGGACAGTGAGATGGACTGGCTGAATGGCAGATCCCAGAGGGTAGTAATCAGTGGCACAGGATCTAGTTGGAGGCCTGTTAAAAATGGTGTCCCTCAAGGTTCCATACCAAGTCCAGTATTGTTTAACTTATTTATCAATCACTTGGATGAAGGGACATGGCCTCCTCAGCAAGTTCTCTGATGACACAAGCCTGTGAGGAGTGGTCAATACCCCAAAGTGCTGTGCAGCCCTTCAGAAGGACCTGACAGACAGCAGAGATGCGCAGAGAAGAGTCATCTGAAATTCAACAAAGGCAAATGCAGGTTCCTGCACCTGGGGAAGAATAACCCCATACACCAGCACAGGATGGGGGCTGACCTGCTGGACAACAGCTCTGCACCTGGAGGTCCTGGTGGACAACAAGCTGTCCATGAGCTAGCAGCACATCATTATGGCCAAGAAGGTCAGTGGTGTCCTGGGGTACATTAGGAAAAGCTTTGCCAGTAGATCAAGGGACTACTCAGCCCTAGTGAGACCACATATGAAGTACCGTGTAGAGTTCTGGATTCCTTAGTAGACGAGAAGCAAGGAAATCCTGGAAGAGTGGATGGCAATGGAGATGGTTGCAATGGGAAATGGACCGGAGCATCTCTTTTACGGGGAAAGGCTGGGCCTGTTTAGCCTTCAGAAGAGACATCTGAGAGGTGACCACATAAATATCTATATCTGAAGGCAAGGTGTCAAGATGGTATTTCCAGGCTCTGTTTGGTGGTGCTGAGCAATATGACAAGAGGCAATGGGCAGAAACTGATGCACAGGAAGTTCCACCTGAATATGCGGAAGAACTTTACTGTGCGGGCCACCACACATCGAAAGAGATTGTCCAGAGAGATTGTGGAGTCTCCCTCGCTGAAGGCATCCAAGAACAGTCTGGACACAATCTTGTGACATGTAGTCTAAAATGACCCTTCTTGAGCAGGGAGGTTGGGCCAGATGACCCACTGTGTTGCCTTCCAGCCTGACCCATTCTGTGATTCTGTGACATTAAAAACTTTAACTATATACAGTTATAGTTGATACCATGAAATGACAAGTATATGTGTATATACATAGTCTGCATGTAACTAGGAAATTTCTCCTCTCTAGATATATGCACACAGAGTAACATTATTCCTTTCTTGCATTCCTTGCCTCTCTTTTCAGCAAAATTCCTCCTTTGTTTCTTTTCTTTGTTTCTTTATTTTCTTTGTTTCTGGGACATAGATTGTCTTTCATTTTTTCCAATGTTTTTTCTTCTTGCTTGTCTTTCTCCATTAAATATTTACTAGTATATATCTCATATTTCATTTTTTCTCCGCAAGACCTATTGTTGCATTTTGCCACACTTTTTATCTGCCTTTCAGTGACTATTTTCCACTTCTACTAATCTTTAGTCTTTTCCAGTTCCTTTGGTTTTGGTTGGGTTTGTTTGTTTGTTTGTTTGTTTGTTTTCTCTTCCATTCAGCTATTTAGTTATTACTACTCAGTTTTCCATTTGTAATATCTATCTTTAGGTCACACTCTACTTGTGTAGTTGTAAACTGCATGCAGCACACACATGAGCATCACATTATAGTTTTAGGATGTATTTCTATGCAAAGTTTAAGTTACATTTTAATTCATTTAAATATGACAGCAATAGATGTGAGTAGGCAGAAAAAAAAGTCTGCTTCAGCATGTTTGGGAGATGTAGTGAGGGGATCTATTACTTTAATAAATGATGTATTTCATTCAGTTTCAAGCTTGTTTTGAAACAGGCCCCATTGTCATTCTGTTCATACTCTGCCCAATATAGCACTTCTTGTTGATCTTAAAGACAGTCAATAAGAACTACTGCAGCATTACACAGACCTTCTCTGTCTTTTGTTTTCTGCATAGATATCAATTTGTTAAACAATCTGAATCTTTGATGACTTACAAAACAGTTCAGCTAATGGTCCATGCTTTAATGCATCTTATCAGCAGCAAACATCTGCCTAAAAATGGCTGTGCTTTCATGACTGTCGGGCTCTGGGGGAAATGTGAAGATAGATGTCATTTTGCTGATCAGATTTAAAACAACGACTGAAAGATAAAAGATTCCTGGTTCTAAGCAGCAACTCCATGTAAATAATTTACAGTCCAAAAATAATATCCTATTCAACACTTAGAGGAAGGAATTTCTTTCTGTGTCTCTTTTATAATCATTCCTTTAGAATTCTTCCAATTAATATTCAAAGATTACCAACTTTCTATCCATAAATGAGTTGCTTATTAATAATACATAAGCTGTTCTCCTTTCTTCTGATGAGGCACAGCACAACATGCTGCAAAGAGTATTGACAGGAAAATACATGGTTTGGAACTGTACTGAAGTAATTTACCATTCATGAAATAACTTACTAATAATAGTTGCCTGCTTATGAAAACTCAAATGTCAAGGTTTTAACAGGGCACTAAGATCAAAAAGGATTAGTAATAAATGACCTAGAACTGAATTCTTTTTTATACAGCCGCGGAGAACAAAGTGCTCAATTAGATTTGTATGTGCATGTGCAACACATGCAAGACTTTTAGTTTGTTGGAAAATTCAGCAGGAAAATATGACACGCAAAACTGATTGTAAATACCTGATTTAGTGGCTACAGATATCAATAAATAACAACAGACACAAAAAGAATCTTTGCATCAGTGTGCCTTTGAGGAAACAGGGGAACTATTCATAAAATCAAAGAATCAAAGAATATGCTGAGTTGGAGGGGACCCATCAAGATCGCTGAGTCCAACTCCTGGCCCTGCACAGGACACCCCAAGAGTCACACCCTGTGCCTGAGAATGTTGTTCAAACAGTTTGTCAGTGGACAAAAGCTAAGTAAAGGTTGCCTTCCACACCCAACATCAATTTATCTAAAGCATGTACAAATCAAACACAGTAACAATAACTGTAGAGCAGTGATGTACTGAATGAAACTTCTAACTACATCCTGATCATTTTGACATGTTCAGCTGTTTAATATCATGCCTGACTGCTCCTTTACGGCTGATGGTTTTCTTTTGGTAAATACGACAAGTCTAAATACATTTGAACCCATGTGAATTAAAACATTGATTTATTTACTTTGGCTAAAATTGCATATGTACACAAACTGAATTCATGGTCTTGCTATTGCTAATTCAATGGTAGAAACTTACGACTAAGAATTCACCTAATTGTTGTATATTCCATAATTCTACTGGACAAGCATGTGCATAGATCCTGTAAGATCCAAGACAGTCGGACACTACTCCTCATAGGAGGGACCAAAGCCATCACGTTCAAGACTCTTTTTTCTTTTTTTTGGTAAATAGAGAAGCCAAGATTTTCCTGGCTCTTAAAATAAATTTGAAACTTGTTTATATATAGTAAATGTGGCATCGCATTGACCAAAAAACCTATTATATTATTAACATTAGAATGATGTTTCCTGAAGGACAAAAAAGGACTGCACACAAATGAGCAGTCTGCTCAGGCAGAACCACTAAGCCATACCAAGATCTAGTTAGTATGGTAAAAACTAAAGTTAATCAGCACAGCATTGGAATGGGAAGGGAAATACACAACAGCATTTTGTCTACTTTATAAAATAAAAACTAGTGACTATTTTATTTTTCTTAGGAGGTGTCTAGTTTATTTTTCTTAAGAGAATCTCTGCTATGGTCCTGCCTTTAAAAAGATCTAGAGTTAAAATAAATTTATACAGTCCATCTTTATTTTTCCTTGGATTAAAAGTTTTCCACAGCAAGAGGCAGGCATACAAATAGGAAAAAAAATTGTTCTCAAAAGCAGTACTGATTTTGCATAGCTTCTCTTACTTATGTGACATTCATGCTTATCTCTTTATAATTTCATCACATCACTTTCTATATTTTCTCTACATGTTGGAAAATGCTGACTGAAAAAAATGTAGCAGTCATAATAAACAAGAAACTATGAAAGACAAAAGAACTAGAGGTACAAGACATTTAGGAGGTAAAATTTCTGTGAAAAAAAAAGAAAAAGCATTCTTTCTTGAGAGGGAATTATTACTAAGTTTTCAAACCTACATCAATATTGGTGCTAAAGACTGCACACTAAATAAAACAAAAAAATCCTAAACCCATCAAAATCCCCCTCCTCCAAAATAGATGCAAAAAGGAAAAAAATGTATAAATCATTCATGTTTCAATTTACCAAAAAAGCACTAAGTTGCAATTTATATGGAAAATCAGCTTCTTCGTTTGTTTCTCAGGATTTGTGATGGAAAAGGACAGCAATAATGTCTTACTGAAGTCTCTATTTCCTGTTAATTTGTGCCTCTTAAAATCCAAAAGGCCAACTGGAGTCTGATAAGAGTAAATTGCAATGAAATTGAATATCTGATAGGAAGTCTTCTAGGAAGATCAGAAGGATCTTATTGTTTGAATTTAAAAGGTAGTTTTCCAAAATAAGCATGACTAATTGCACTAAATTCTATGCTTTCTATTTAAAGCATAGGACATAGGAACATACAGTTTCCTTTCAGTGACATAAATTTCAGTAAAATAGCTTCTGGATAGGGAAGAAAAGCTGCCATCCTCACTGGAGTAATACCAGTAGGGACATACAGTTGCATATCTAGAAATTTAATTTCTGAACACCTACAGCAGAAGCAGAAGCCATGACCAAGCAGGCAAAAAACCACATTGATGTGTGCTAAGGAAGAAGCAGAGGATGACAACACTAATAAATCCATTCCTCAGGAGCTTAAATTCAGAGTTTGCTCCTTTGGTCCCAAGAATTTACCTCTCTTGCCTTGCAAGTGATTCTATCAGAATAAGAGAGAGATTGTTTACTCACAGTTGCCTTTCTCCACCCTCTTGCAATAAAAGCAGATAGTCATGATTTTTTAAAATTAAATATAATCATATTATATTGACATTTTAATGATATCTATAATAAAATCCAATACAATAGAATTATACTGATTATAGGCAAGGATGTTGGATGTGTTTATTTGAAAGTAAATCTTGGGTTTAGTATGCTGGAAAGAACTTTATTGTCTAAGATCTCAGTTTGTTTGTTCATTGAAAGATGTTAGCATAAGATCGTTCAGATACACATAAGACTCTGTATATAAAAATAAGAAGCCCCAAAGTCTGTACAACTGCAAAAAGTTGAAGTTGTATTTCAGAAGTTTTGGTAAGGTCATTTTATCACAGTAGGGTGGTCAGACACGAATTACTTCTGGTAAGACAACTGCAAGATTTTCTGAGGGGATGAGGTAAAGATGAGCCTTGGGTTCCTTGGGTTGATCTTCAGGCTTTTATTTCTTTTCCTGCCCAGATCTCCATGATGTTCCAAAGATGACAGAGAGGAACCTTGCAAGGACATCAGTCAACTTTCTTAGTTCTCTTGGTTGCTGCCCCAAAGTTTGTACGCTGCTACTATTCTTTCCTACTTTATTCAGGATATTGAACTCCATGATTTTATGGTGATTGCAGCCAAAACCACTGCCAACTGACATATCCCTAGGAAGTTCCTGTTACTGAATATCAGTTCTGTCTGAGAGCCTTCATGTACAGAAGCAAGAAAAGTACTTTCACAAAATTAAGAGCAATGCAGCTATTGAAGTAAATGAAACTGGAAAATGTGGACAAAGTAGAAAATTAAAAAGCACCAAAAAAAACCCCCAGGGTCAAACCCTAAGATTTTACCAACTGTAACAGTTTTTGATAAATCTCCAGCTTAAATAAATGGGAACTTTTATTTTGGTAATATATTGCATCTTAAAAATAAATTCAGTTTTCATTGATTTTGAAAGTAACACTTGCAAGTATGAAGGTAATAGCTTTTTGATTGATTCAGTCAGAATGAGTTAGGCTTTGTGAATAAAGGGGAAATTAATCAGTAAGGGTTGATTTAGGGCCTCTTTCATAATATGGATTTCCATTTTTGTGTGTCATTGTTCTGTTGTTAAAAACCTGATGGACTGTTTGGACTGAGGTGAATGATTAGATGTCTGTAACTAGGAGTGACTGAAAAGTGAGGCCATCTTTAAAGAATTAAAGCCTTCCTGAAATTAAATGCAACAATCAAACCTAATCTAAGAAAGTCTGCAGGAACCTATAAAGTAAAGAAGCAGAAATGATCACGTTTTCCATTTCAGACAGAGCAGCTCAGAAAAAAGAACTATTGCAGAAATTAGCTTTCAGAAAGAGAAAAAATTGTTTAGGAGGCAATAAAGAAATGAATTGATGTATTTGTGACAGTCATTCAGCAAAGGAAACACTTCCACTGTACACAGGACTAGTTTAACAAGAATCATCACATAAAATTGTTCCCTACTGGACTTTGAGTTTCATTTTTTTTTCCCCTATGTGGATAAATGCTATTTCAGCAAGGGCCAAAATATTATTGGACTTGCTAAGTAAAACTATGATTGAAATGGAGGTTATTTGATAGGGAGCTGAACAAGTAGTTTTTCGGTTTTTTCTCTTACTAAAAATAATTATTCAGGAAAATTTGGACTACAGGACTAGATACCAGTTTTGTGCCAAAATTTCTGTAAACTAATTTACTTTCATGCCATTGGACTGGAACTATAACAGGACAGAACCACAAATAAAGTTCCAAACAATGCTCATTTCTTTTCCCTTATAGACAAGACAAAAGAGGTCCCTATTATCTGCTACCTTCAAGAAGAGGACAATTCCACCATAGCTATTTTTCTCTAGTCATACAACCAGACAGATGATATAGGATATTTCAGTGATTATGCATAAAGATGCTTTTTGTATGTGTGTGTGTAAGTCTATACACTCATATAACTCGTTAAAAGGAAGAAATTGATAAGAAAGCCTATACAGAAACAGATATTAACAAGATTTTGTTTTATTCTTGTATATATTATGATGTATTTTTCCCCACAATTATCTAGTAGACAACTAATTTAAATGAAAGAGAATATAACAATCATGGAATAGGTTTGTTTCACAAGACCACATACTGTAATGATTCATGAACTCATAGCTTACAAATTGGTATTTCATCTGTTTCCTGGATGTGATTTAACTGATGATGATCAGCTAGCCCCTTCTAGAAACTGTTGTTTTTTAAAAACAACATAGTTTAAAAAAACGTAGTAAAATATTACTTCCAAATCATGAGTAGCAATGCTGTGACATCAGAGCACCTGAACAGGAAATTTTATCCTGGCAAACAGCCTACACCACACTCAGAAAACAACTGTTGTATGCATCCTTTAATGAGTTCAGACACAGAGTAAAGTAAGAAGGATGAATGAATGTAATTATTCAGTCGTTTGTGATGAGTGCAACAACTATGTTCTTTGCTTTTCCAGATTGCTTTATGGTTACTATCAGTCGTCTCTCCTACATTCTGTTAATAAGGTCATGATTAGGCATGGGAGGAAGCCAGTTGTTTATGTTGATTGCTGTGTTCCAGGTCAGCTAGATATATCGATAATAGTACAGTCTAGTGAAACAAGATCAATATGCAGTCAGATTCATAAGGAAGCACAAAAGCATGAGACTTTACTAGACAACTCTTCCATGTTTCCTGAGTTTCAAAGAGGGAAAATTCACAAATACCATGCACCTCACTGTATTACCATAAGAAAACTACAGAAAAAGGCAAAGAGAACCCTGTGTAGTTCTTCACACCATGGAAGTACACATTCCTGCAGGCAATCACACATGTTAAAATGAAAATGGTTCCTTTTTCCCTTGAACATGGTAGATAAATGCCAGATTTACCATAATTTGTATTTGGCACCATGGATGGCCTGTTTAGAACACTCTGGGGTTAAACCAAGATAATAATTTCCAGATACTTATAAAAGAAAAGGAAGAAATAATTAAAGAGTTTATTTCTAAAAAGCTTCACTATTTCTGCGGTTTACAAAGTAGCATTAAAAACAAAAACTACTGTTACAAAACCCTATGACTAATAATAGAACATTCTTTTTTTCTAAATGTACTGGCATACAGAGGTATTGCCAACAAAAAAATCATTGTAACTTCTTTCCCAAAAAACCCCAAGAACTCTATGAAGATTGTAGTTTGCTTTATTCTACACTGCCAGTGTATTTTTTACAGTGACTTGATACAGTCAGCTAAACAAGTTGGAAAAAACTGTGTATAGACTGCATTATGGATAGAAATCCAGAAGTTATAGAGTGCAGGTGGGTAAGTCAGAGGAATCAATTAAGGGTCTAACAAAGCTCTTGCAGAGAGTAGTTCTCTGGTATTTTGGCAAACTATTAGGAGGCATCAGCTGAGGAAAAAGTCTTTCAAAGTCTAAGGGATCTTCCAAACTTTAAATCGAAGAGCATGGCTGGCAAGCTGGCAAATGCTGTTTGGACAGGCACTCCTTTTCCCACCTCTCAATATTCTCTGACCTCTGTTTCCCATGAATTTTTGCTGTGCAGTATTCCATAGACAGTTGGCTTTATTGGGAGCATCATGGCCTTATCCTTGCAGACTACTCTGCAAGTTGCTACTGAGGCAGATAGCTTGGTTAGTTTGGGTACCTCCTCAGTATTCACCACCACTTGGTTTCCCATTAACAACTTATGTAAAATGAGACACGCATTTTGAGTATGTTCAGAAATATTATCAAAAGAGCATAAAAAACAGTGCTAAAAATAATAGAAAAATGGCATGACAGGAATCAAATTCTCTTCTTTTGCTGAAATAGATGTACATTTTATGAAAATATGGGAGCATGAAATATTAAATTAATGATTTTTCAGATTGAATACTTTCAAAGGTCTTCTGATAACAGCTTCACTTTCTTATTTTCTACTGTTCATTTCACTTTTTCTTGCTAATCCAGCAACAGACTGCTCTCTGTGGTCACTGTAATAAAGGATTTTTTAAGATAGCAATTTAATTTCATTTAGATATTTCTAGGAGAGAACTGTGCTATAAACACTTACTAATACATTTTTTTGCCTCTTCACGTCAGATAGCATATTGCAGAGACAACTGTTATACAAAACGCTTCTGGAGGATACTTCTCAGTGTTTTCTATTACTAGTGCACTGGAAATTGGACATTTTTGTTTTCTTCTACTTGGGAGTGCAATGGACTGGAGAGTTGAAAATTGCAATTTTTAAGAACAGTTTTAGAGTTTACAGAATGAAGATTGATCTAAGTACTTTGAAGGCACAGTATCTATATTCGCTATTTCCCCAGTATTTTTTATATACATTTTGAGTGAGTTACATTTTGTCTTCAAGTGCATGTTGTTTATTTCCAAGTGCACAGATTCATTTCCAATAAAACATTGCAATGAAACATGCTGCCAAGACATGCCTGTATGAACCCATGAGTTCACAGCAATACACAGCTCCAAAGTATGTATCAAAGTTACAGTCATAAAAAAACCCAAAAAATAAACCCAAACAAAAACCCCCAAAAAGTCTCACACCTCAGGAGGAATAATCTCAGGCACAAGTGCAGGCTGGGGATCACATATCTGGAAAGCTTGGCAGAAAAGGACCTGAGGGTACGGGTGGACACCAAGCTGAACATGAGCCAGTGATGTGCCTCTCACCAGTAGTCTTCTGGGCTACTTTACAAGTGTTGCCAGCAGGTCAGGGTAGGTGATCCTGGAGAAAATTCAGTGAAGGGTCCCTAAGGTAATTAAGTGACTAGACTATATATATTTTAAGAAGAGGCTATGAGAGCTGAGGCTGTTTAGCCTAAAGAAGGCTCAGGGGATCTCATAATTGTGTATGAATACCTGAAGGGTATAAAGAATAGGGAGCCAGGCTCTTTTCGATGGTGCCCAGCAGCAGCCCATGGGCATGCCCTGAAACACAAGGTTCCCTCCCAACATCAGGAAGCACTTTGTTCCCAGAAGGGTGACCACACACTGGCATGGGTTTCCTGAAGTGGTTGTGGAGTCTCCATCTCAGAGGTATTCCAAAACAGTTTGGACATGGTCCTGGGCAATTCACTCTGGGTGGCTCTGCTTGAGCAGAGGGGTTGGGCCGTAGGCTCCCAGAGGTCCTGTCCACCCACAGCCAGTCTGAGATACTGTGATTATTTGTCTTCAGGCTCCAATGAGATCAGCCTGAGTTGCTCTTGGATTGTGTGTATTGCTGTGCAGTTGCAATACTGTTTGCAGGATGGCTGTGCTAAAAGCCCATTTTTAGCTGTTGGTTTGTAGTTTTCATTTCTCATAACTGTTCTTGAGTCTGATCTGTCTCACTAGCATCTAAATGTCCACCTTAAATCTTGGAGAAAAATAAAGGCTTATCTTTGTTCTAAACAACATTGTCATCACTTCATTTACTTCATGTTAATGGAGTAAATGTTTTCCAAATTTTAATACCATCCATAACAAAATCCCCAAGAGAAATTCAAACCACACTAACACAGAATTCACAACACAAAGAGATTTAATATTCAGAAGAGTATCCCAGAATAACAAACAAACCAAGGGAGGGAGAAAGATGTGTTAGTGTAAAGCATTTTGCAGTAAACATCATATACATTTAAGCTAATTTATGGCACTTAAAGAACCAAGTTTAAATTAAAATTTATGGCAAAAGAAAGTAAAACTTAACAGACAATAAACAAATTTCACAAACAATTAGGAATGCATAATTTCCCATCTTCCATATCACGTTAAGAAAACTGTCCTTTATGGTTTCTTCCTAACACATACATTATGTTGTCTTACTGAATACACTTTAAATCAAATTCCCATTAAAATCAGAAACTAAAGAGAAATGCTGAATTTGTTTTTATCAGTAGACAATTAATTGTGATAAACAGGAAATGTTGTGCCTTTTCACAAATAATAGGTTAATAGTCAAAATTTTAAAGAAAAAAAATAATATTAATTTTATTATCTAATAATGACTAGTATTACAGCGAAATTAAAAAAAAAAATTCTTAAGAAAAAATAGGATAAAGGAGATGTGATTATACAGATCCATCAGGGTAATTCTTATTCCACCGAAGGTAACAATATGTGCAAGCTAATCGGCACTTAGTAAAAAAAAAAAATTGAAGAACAAAAAGATTTTAATTTATCTTTTTCTTTTTTAGATTCAGAAGACTTCTTGAGAATAGTCTGCAAAACCAGTCATTTTATGTTAATGCCATGTTAATTTTCCAAAACACTATCTTTGTAACTGTCAATGGCAAATGGATTTCTAAATGAAGTTTCAGCTTTCTTTAAAAAAAAAAATTCATCAGCAGTTTGAAAAAAACCATAAAAATACACACATTAAAAATATTTTTGGCAAGAATAATTGTCACTTATAAATGCAGATACTTGTGTAAATCTATGCCTGAGGAAAAAATGACACTAACTCAAAACAAGGAATACTACCAATTTTTTTTTTCACTATAGTATTCATAATAATAATTGAATTAATTTCCAAAATTTGAGTAACTCATAATTCAAAACTATTCTTTCAGAATTGTAATTTAAATATTTTTCTGTAGAAGTAAATTTATTAGCAGCATTATACAAGCCTTTAAAAAAAATTCCAGATTTACATTAATCATAATATAGAAAAATAAAACAATACCTGAATGCCATCTGTCATATGCCAATAATGGAAGTAGATATTGTAGTCAACCCTTTTCATTATTATTACACTTTCTAAAATAGGGGAGAGAAAGACCTTTAATCAAGTCTGATATTAATGAAAAAGATACAAGTGATAAATATTTTAACATCTTTTTCAAAGCCCATTTCTAGTTCTTCTTATCTCAAAACTGGTTAACCAAACAATTAAGTGTTGGAAAGTATCTTAAGACTTCCAGAATTGCTTTTTTTCCAAGAGAGTAACTTTATTTCTACAATTAAANTTTTTGCAGTATCCAGCTAGGAAAAAAAATATATATATTGGCTTACCTGGACATGGCACAAAAGATAAAAGCAAGATTATTTTTTTTGTTGTTTTTGTTTTGCAAAGACTCATGTGACTTAAAGAGTTTTACAAAAAACACACCTCAAATTTCACCACTTCTACAGTCTAAAACATTCACTGCCATCAGGATAGCAAAAGCAAGGAAATGTTCTCAAGACACTTTCATGAAATATTTTTGATTGTAGTTATTTCCTATGGAAAGTTAAATGTAGAGAGAAGTTTCTTATGTTTCACTTCTACCTTTTTTAATTATCTAATTGTGAAATTAGATGTAGAAATATCAATCGAGCAGAAAATGGTTAAAATGAAACTACAACTATTAAAAAGTCAGCAGATATTCAATGTTAATAAAAAATTTAATATATTTTAGTGAAGTATGTGGACTTTGGGAATACCCTGAGCCATTTCGTTCCACTGAGTTTACTAACAGTAGGATTATTGATCCTGTCAAGGCAATAAACTCTGAAATAAAATCACTTCATCAACTGATGCACTGATGATTTGTGCATCTCAGAAGCACTCAATAGAAAGTAGAAGATACTACTACAGTAATTTTTAAAATAGTGTTGCTTTTTCTCTAAGTCCTAGCCATTATCTTGGTTTCATTAAAAGCTCATCAAAACAACACAATCCTCATTTTCAAAAAAATATCCAACATTTTTTTACATTGCTAATACTGAAAAAGCAGGTAAGAGATTTTTAATCTCTAATTTTCAAGAATCAGGCTATCATATTCAACTTTAGAACAGAATCGTTTCATATTTATAGATAGTTTAGAAATATTTAGTTATTTATGAGAAGCAGAAAGAACTGAAAATATAAATTCTCAGTACCATCTTTTCCTTGTGATAATTTGAAACACTAAAATTAAATATAGAATTTGAAAAGAAAATAGGAAATGTTGAATATAATACCGCAGTGCAACTGGATAATGAAATAAACAGTTAATATATTTATCCAAAAGTTCACCCTTCACACTGATATATACTACTATATTAATGTCATTATTCAGCTTTTATAGAATAAGTTTTAAAAATAAAAATCTACAGAACTAGCATACAGAATTTGTAGAAAAAATAAAATTTCATTTTTATTTAGTTTGTAATTCAAGAAGAATATATAAACTTGAAATAGCTTTTTATAAAGCAAAACAATAAAACCCAGGTACATTCCACCCTTCCCTGAGTGTATAAGTCACCATATTTAAATACTATCTAGAAAATAATTGGGAAGAAGACGAATGTATGATAAGAATCTGTTTCTGGAGCCACAGCTGTGAAAAAAATAATAAGCCTTCTATGAATCCAAATTACTGGGAAATTAAGGTGGCTCAAATTCATCTTTTGATCAGTTACCAGACTCGGGTGTCCTCATTTGCCTCCAGCTAATGTGCATCATTTTCAACTTCATAGAATTTCTTGATTGTAACGGGAAGCCTGTCCAGCAAAAGATCTCACTTCATATTTTGTATTTCATTCTATTTCTATTGTTCTGGTCCTCAGTCATTTCTATATTATCTGACTTTTCTTCAGACTGCCAAATCTTGTCATTTACAAATTTGTAAACCATCACCTTTTTAAGCCAAGATCATTGAGTACAGGCTGCAATGCCAACCTCTGAGGAACTCTTCTAGTAATCTTCCTGCAGTCAAATAATGATTCTTTAAACACAATTGGTGACACTTTTTCTCTTTGTACTTTTTTTTTCTTTTTAAATTAATTTCTTAACTACAAACTCTATAATCCTTATTCCTCCAACTAGGTCAAGCTTAATTCATATAACATTTTAGCAACCAGCTTACTGACACACAGAAATTTTTCTATGATACTCCACCAAGTAAAGGTTCTAAACATGATGGTTGAATGCTATATTGACAAGATATTACACTGCTGACAAGATATTATGTTGCTCTGTCACAGGGTCTCTGTAAACACATGTTGTCTCAGCACATTTTCTGCTTTCTCTTTCCCTCCTCATTTTCTCCTAAACTGATTCATGCCTGAGTGGTCCATCTTTTGGTACATCGAAGCATGAACTGAGACTTAAAAATTTTTACTTGATCATCTACGTCTTATTTCCAAAACCTCATTCCCATCAACTTCCCTTTAGATTCTATAATAGTTTTCATATTTGTTATTTAAATAGATTAACAGAATCTCAGTTCTCTCAAAGAACTTTTTACTTTTCTTGCTGAAGATTTGTGTTACTATTTATTTTACTCTTGCCCATGAGTTTAAATCAGCATGGCTCCTGGAAATTCAATGGAATCCCTGCATTTTCTAACACTTTTCCATGGAGTTTCTTATTTTCACTAGGACTTTATATTTCTGCTTATCAATTTTGATTTGGATCCTTGCTTGGTTTTTTTTGTTTTGTTTTGTTTTGTTTTTTTAATACTTAAACTTGAATTTCTACAATTCAGATACATCTTGTACTCAAAATCATTACCTTAGCTGAGTTGTTCTCATGTCCCTAATTTTATACTGCAAACAGATAAATCCTCCAAATCATCCCAAAGCAGCCACAGAAAACTCTGAAAACAAGAATAAGGAAAAGAGCACTGAGATGTTTGTCAGATGGGCATCCTGAAGATTGGCATTTCTGCTAAAATTTTGCCATGAAAATATATCCTGACTTAACTATGGTCATTCAAATTACTTCTAAGAAATTAGCCTATCAGGGAGTTTTAGTGATGTTTACATGTCTGGGGAGCTTCTAATAGGTTTTAGAAACATACAGGATTTTTGTGGTGCAGAAAAGCAATGAATCTGTTCTTGAAAGACACCTGCCTTAGGTCCACACGAACAAATGCAAACAGAATTCAGTGTTGCCCACAACGAAGCAAATTCCGTATCCTTAGCCAAATATATCCAACAAAGGTACCTCAGTTTGGACTGTGGTTATTCTAAAATGCCAAAATAGAAAAAATGAGACAATCTGGAGTATGATTCACACCATTTCAAGCCTGAAGTGCCTCTAGAGGTGTCATTTTCCGTTTCTGCAGAGAAAGCAATCATTTTAGAGGATTTAAGATTTAAATGACTCAAGGTTTAAGCCCAAGCTACAACTTTTCAATATCAAGGTAGTGACAGATATTCATGTTAGTCTGTATTTTTCTAAAAACACAAACAATACCAATATACTACTTTCCTATCCTGAAGGAACTTCCATATTTCACAGCCTGAATAATGAAACTGTCATACAACTTAGAAAGTAATAAAGGCAAGACTCAAAAATAATCATTGTAGTGCTTGAAACTTACTATTATTTTAAATGCATTGACAAGCAAAAGACAGAGAAAGAGAGAGAGAAGAGGAAAAGAGAAAAAATAAAAGAATTTTATAAAATTAAGTCTTCGTCTGAGCCACCCATTCCTGTAAAATACAGAAGTACTGAGGAAAAGATCACAATCTTGGGGTGATGACAGATGACATTCCTCATTGATCTACAATACCAAAATGTCTTAAGCAAAATTGCCTTGAAATAATCAAATGAGGGTACTATATTATGCAATATATTATATTATATTATGCATATTATGCAATTTTTCAAAATTAAAAATCTTCAATTAAGTCTTTGAACATAGAAACAAAAATCAAAAGAATGGCTGAGGGGAAAAATCTTTAATAGAGACTATTATACAAATATCAAATGAAAAATAAAATAGAATTTAAATATTCATAGCTTCTTATTTGTTCCTCTATTTCAATTATTTACACTTTCTCTTATTTTTTTGTTTCTGTTAAATCATTTACTTCTAGGGGGTTTTTTCCTTCGTGTTGAAAAACAGTTTTAGGAAAAAAATTAAAAATTGAATTCAATAGGAAACATAAGAAGGAATGAAAAGTATGTGATGTTAAAATATTTTTTTTTTTCAGTTAGAAGTTTCTTTTAAAACTAATACTTTTTCTCTTTCAGAAGTTCCAAATAAACACTTCCTCAAAATTCCCCCACTGTCTATTTTATTACTTGCTGTTTTCATACACGATTATTTCTTGATAAAACTTCTGTCACACAAAACTTTCTAACTGAAGAGATTTCCTCCTAGATAGGAAGATATACATCTTTTTACTGATGTGCATGAAAACAATTTTCTTAAAACTGATGTTTTACGAGTTGACCTCTTCACATATAAGCCCTCAAGACATATCAAGCTGACTATTTTACGAGATTTCATTTTATTTACGCCAAAAATACAAGTGTCTGTTTGCAACACTGGCAGAGTTTAACTACAGCTATCCAGCAGAAAAAATACACTTAAATCTGCCCAACCCAGCGGTCTGGGATTGCAAAAGGAGATAAGTCTGTTCCTTGATTATTATGGTATGTTCTAAAAAGTATCTAAATGGATATATCCACACTTCACCAGCTAAATCCTAACTTTACACCCTGATCTTAGCACATTCTTCACGCAAGNTCATTGATCTATAATACCAAAATGTCTTAAGCAACATTGCCTTGAAATAATCAAACGAGGGTACAGTTCTCCATGTTATGCAATTTTTCAAAATTAAAAATCTTCAATTAAGTCTTTGAACATAGAAACAAAAATCAAAAGAATGGCTGAGGGGAAAAAATCTTTAATAAAGACTA
>VXBB01020638.1:463850-485792 GCA_013399915.1 Illadopsis cleaveri
GCAGAGTTTAACTACGGCTATCCAGCAGAAAAAATACACTTAAATCTGCCCAACACAGTGGTCTGGGATTGCAAAAGAAGATAAGTCTGTTCCTTGGTTATTATAGTATGTTCTAAAAAAGTATCTAAATGGATATGTCCACATTTCACCAGCTAAATCCTAACTTTACACCCTGATCTTAGCACATTCTTCACGCAAGACTTCTTTAAAATGGCCGAAAGAAAATCAAACAAGTGGTTTCTTGAAAGATCTGCACAGAATGCCAGTATAAGCAGTAAAAGCAATAACAAATGCACTCTTATTACACGTAATAACTAAAGAAACCACAGTACTTTACCTGGCTATGGTGAACTCTGTAAGATAGATAAGATACAACATAGATAAGATATATAATAATTTTTGGATAAGAAGAAGTATTAAGGGTACATGTAGGTTTATACAAAACCACACAACCGTGTAGATTTATACAAAACCAATCAAAAAAGCTCTGGAGACAACATTTAAGCAGCCAGGAAGAAAACTGAAGACCAAGCCCTCCACAGTAGCATTTACTGACATACTTTCAGAATCCCACATAGCTCCAAAAACAGAAGTAGAGGAACAATATTGATCTAAAATTGAAGAAAAAGTGCAAGGAAAAAAATCTGATTAATTGATAACAGTAGACACTATAAATTAAGAGAGCTGTTATAGGAAGAGCTAATTGGAGCTGAACTGTAAAGGAACCACATGGCTGGCACTTCAAACGAGGCTTCAAATGGGTTGTAAAAGAGTTCTTAAACAGAAGAATGGGGAAGAACTGACACCTATGAGAAAACATGTACTAGGTACGTAATGTTGTACTGCATGTGGCATGGAGGTACAGAGGTTTAGAGGAGGACTTCTAATGAATGAAATGATAGAGGAGAACAATAGTCAAACAGAAAATGGAAAAAATCAGATGAAATTGATCAAATTATTACAATAAATGAAAAATCTTCCCAAAGTGCTTCCATGGAACTATTAAATGCCATGCTCCACAGTTGTGATGCTACCTGATTCTTCAAAATCTGTATGAGACTTACTTGGAAAGCAGATTGTTACATTTCTGTATATGACAAGAGTGTTAAATCAGGGGATGAAGAAATAAAGAAATTCATGATGGATAGCCTTATGAACAGAAGCCTTACTGTGGTACAGGTCTTGTAGAGAAATTTGCATATTCTCACCAAAAAGTAACGTTGTTATATTTATTGACATATTATGCTGCAGTTTTTTGGTTACCCAGATCTGTGTGCCTTGATAAATTTAGCATAGACCTGAGTAAAAAGTCCTCTTGCAAGGCAGAGCTGGGCAAGTCAGCTGCCTTAAGAAGGAAATTACAGTTCCAGGTAACACAATTGGAATTTTGCAGCCTCTTTCAATCTTATCACTGTGTTTTTTATGATAGTCATTCATTTTTTGCACTTTAAAATGCCTCCCTATCTCTCATCACAATCAAGACAAAAGTTTTCACAGAGGCCATAATACACTTCTCTCCTACTTTCCCGCATGACTAGTCAGTAGCTAACAGTAAGACCTTAATTCAGATATTTAAAACTAATTTTTTCAGTTATAGTCCTTACTGACTGGGAAACAACATTCTTGCTTTTGAGCTGGGTTGTCATCGTCCCAGACCTGTGTACCAACGGGAAACACAGAAGGTCAGATACCTATTAAAAGAAATGTTGAATATGACAGGGAAGTATTTTATGGAATGAGATGAAGACCATGTGATTGTTTGAAAGAGGAAAGGGAACTGGGGAGGGCTAGGACGCAGAAATAAGAAGATGGCAAGGGGAAACTGGACCTGGCAAAATAATACTTAAAGGATTGTAGAAGAAGGATAGGACAGTTCTGTATTCACTGCAAATATTCATCCCATTAACAGGCAGAAAATAAGGGAAAACACTTTTATCTAAAGTTAGCTTACAGTACTTCTATCAGCAAAAGCCTTTAGTCCTTACAAAATTTCTTTTCATCATTTGCACAGCCAGGACTATGGGCCAGTGAACCTATGAGAAGATTTATACAGTAATCACACGTCAAGTGAACTAGATGAGGATAGTGATTACTTTTAATGATTTTGTTCAACTGCAGTGACAAGCAAGAGAAGTTTCTAATCAAAACATTATCATACATGAAAAACTGGGGTCTGTATATTTTGTTTAGGAATTTACAGATACAGGATTGGTTTAGGGTTCTCTTTAGAAATCCAATTAATTGTTCATTGTTTGGGGGTTTTTTATCCTACACTTGTTTACAACTGTACACAGTGAGGAAGTCCACTGATCAAGCTGAATGACTCACTGAGAGAAAAAAGAAAAGTGCAGGGAAAAAAAGGAAGCAGAGGTTTCCCACCAATGTCCCACTACCAGCACAGCACTTGCTACAATTATAACCAGCCTCAGAGTAGGAATGAGAAAGAGGGGTCTCCATTTTCTCTACAAAGTATGATCTACAAGGATAGAGCTTTGCAAACAAGTTAGGGTGGGTATTTGGCAGCAGAATGTTTAGATCTTCTTCAGCGCTTTCTTCTGTCTGCTCTTAAAGATGAAGTTTATCAGACACAGAGAAGCTTTAAAACAGCCAAAACACAGCATTAAAGAACTAAATATGCTGATTTTAAGCCAACAAATAAGATAATATTACTTTTAAGATGTAAGGTTTTGAAAAGTCATTTAAAGAAAAGATCACATTAAAGAATTTAAATTTGACTGCACATTCTGTTTAATAAAGTATCTTAAGATTGGGGTTTTTTTTAAAAGAGAAAATTTGAAAAATGTTTTTTCCAAAGTAATAGCTAACCTGTCTTGTAAAGAAATATATAAATTTCTATTCAATTAGGTTACCATCAAAGTTATTATTTTTCTATCTTGACAAATTTTCTTCTGTGAACGTGTTTTTTATTATGTGCTTTTTTTTAGAAGGAATTTAGAATCAGCATATTTACCAGGCTTCTTTCGGTTTTCGTTTTTTAAATGTATCAGTCAGTTAAACACAGAGCAGTGTAGTATTTCTGTACTGGAGAGAAGTTAAGAAACTCACCCACAAACCTAGCACATAACCATGGTCTGCCAGGATATATTTATATTTTTCTGTATTCTCTCTTGAAACAAAAACTGCTTTAAAAAATGCACAGCACAGCTTGTTTCTGACACTTTCTTTTAATCCATAGTCCTGAACAGCTTTGCCGAGACTTCATGCAAACTAAATACTTCACCTTTGGCACTGATTCTTCACCTGCTTGCTGACTGAGTCTCTCAAGATAAAACTAGGGTTGTGCTGAGCAAAATTTGTGACCTTGGTACAGTTTCAAATACAGTTTGTGTTATCCACACGGATTTCAGACACACAGGGTTCAAAAGCAGTTGAACGCTCCACACTATGCTTCTGCTTTCCACAATTTCCAAAACTTCCAGAGAGCGGGTGAGTTCTTTAGGCAACACACAGCCCTCATAGATAACGTGAGATTTCTGTTTATAAGATTTCAGAGCAACAGATTGCCTTCCAGACTGATATTTCTTGTGCCTACAGAACACATTGCTTATTTTACAAACTGACAAGGAGAACAAATTATAATGATGCTTGCAGCAAATGACTTGCTCTGTATTGCTCTCCACAGGTCACTGCCTCCGAGGATTTCCCAGGACTGAGATCAAAAGGAAATAGCCTGTCTCAAACAGGAAACATTCAACATGCTCAGAAAGGATACACTACTTTTCAGGCCAGAAAGTCTGTGACCAGCAACTTTTTCCCCTTAACAGTTAACCATTGAAATGCTTCTGCCTTTTAAGTTGTTCTGTGTTGTTGTGGTACTTGTTTTGGTTTAGATGCCACAGTTTTGCATAATGACTGTTGCACATATTCTAAGAAATGGTCTTATGATCACTGATGATAAACAAGCCTGTTTCCTTTGTTGTTGTATTCCTCTGGGGGAATGGTTTTTGCCCCCCAGAACCCCTGTAACATATAGCCATATGGTTTGGTCCTTCTCCCCCTAGACCTGGGTTGGCTGGTGGCCAAACTTATCTCTCCCAGGCAGAGGTTAAAAACTTCCCTGCATCTCCTGTTCTCTCTCTTATTCCTCTCACCCCCAAGGAGAACACAGAATAAACGTCTGCAAAGCACCATAGTGGTAGGAGCCTCTTCTGATATCTTTTACCCTGTTACGTATGTAATATCTCCCCAAAGTCTCCCTAATATCTGAGCTAGCCAAAGATCCCTGGGGGGGCTGCGGGGGGATATTTACACTTTGTGCTTTCTGTTTTATAATTGTTGACAACATCTTTTCATATCCATAGTATTTATGACAGCTCTTCCCATGTGTATTATTTGGTGTTAACAGCATGTGAGTTCATACAGTATAGTCATGGAGTCAATAGAATCATACAATAGTTTGCCTTGGGAGGGACATTTAAAGGTCCTCTAGCCCAAGCCTCAACGCCCCAGTAGCATTCTCCTTAGCTGTGACACTTGGACTGACAAAAGGCAACGCATTCTCATCAACATTTTCAGAACTGCTGCTATCTTTGAACACTCTCTGTTCCTGTACACAATCCACAGCCAGCAAACCAAGGTGGGACACAGCACTCAGCCAGCACCAATACACAAATGGACACACAGCACAGCCATCCTGCTCATTCCCTTGATGTGTCAGCCTAGAGGAACCTCCCATACGGGAATTTCCATGGTACTGAGGAGACTACTACAAGAGGGCACATCTTATGGTACCTACTGTTAACTCCAGTTACTGTCCCACTCTTATTTTTCTTTTTTAATGTATTCACTTGAATACAAAGTATTTTTTTAATGTTACTGAGATGTTGACAGATTACATCTGTCATTAATTAGTACTAACAGGAATAGTAAGTGGCTTCTCAAATTTTTGTTGATATTTTCCATCCTGATGTGACATTATTCTATCTAGCTGCTGAACCTCTGCTCTTAAGAGGCTGTCAGTTAAGGTAACTATGAGAAGGCTTTGTGATATGTGTCAGATTTCATAAGTTAGAGCCACTATTTGATTTTCACTTCTGACTAGAGAGTTGATATCCTGCTTAACTTAAATCTTTTAAAGCCCTATTTGACACCACTCTACATTTCTCTTCCCTTTTTACCAAACATGTTGTTCCAAGCATGTCAGCTTGAGAATATTCCTCTATTATTAATGAAATAATAATATCGATTTCAGAAGTACTTAGTATACAGTGTAGGGGTGTGGTGGTCTCTATGAGGAGCAGGTAGAGCTACCCTAGGCTCTTTCAAAATCTCAAAATTCCCCTTAATATTTTACTTATAAATGAGAAGGTAGAACAATGGTCCTGTTTTGCTAAAAAACCTAACACAAGCAATTTTTACCATCTATAACAGCAAACAATTTAGGTGCAAAATAGACTTTTGTAGATAGGATCTGCACCATAATGAATACTTCAGTTAGTGTCATCATCCACCTAAGTAGCTAGAAAAGGCTGTTTTATTTTTCTGCCACTGTTTTCACCACAAAATGGATAAGAATTGACAGTATCTCCCTGCTGCATCAACAAATACATTTTCTCACTGTGCAAGGCTTTACAAGAAATGCAAGGAGAAAAATAACAAAAATAAAATATTAAGGATTTTTATATTAGCCCATTATTAATATTTTTATACCAAGTTGAACAGCAAACAATTTCATAAAGCTCTGTGCAATGTACAGTCTTCATTTCAGCATAAATCCTTTCACAAAAAATCATTTGTTCTAAATGAACAGGACTTTTATTAGCCCTTAGTAACTCTGGTAATCTAGTTAGTGAAAAACAAAGTAAGCTAGGGATAATATTACTGGTGCTTTCATTAAATTACTGATCAGAAGGACTATGTGGCTGGTGACTGGTTTTCTCAATTTATCTCCTAAGCATTCTAGCAGTGGGAGATGCATCAGTTAAACTGCATACCCTCCTAATCACTTTTTTTTCCCTGCCTTTTACCTGTAAACCATATGTTGGTTTTAGTTTAGAAATAATTTTCCAAGACATAGTCATCTCAGAATGTTCATATAACTTTTAGTGTTTGACTTACAAATACAGAAAGACCATCTTTGTGAGCAACAAAAAGGGTTCATACCTTCACTATCATCACAGAACTGTGAAGAAAACATTTTCATTCTCAAGAGATACAAAAGCATCACCAATCCTACACTCTTTTGTGTACCTTTGAGGCTGAAAGTTGAAGTATATTTTAAAAGGGAGGAGTATGAAACTCAGAAAATAATTGCTCACCTCATTTCTAGCTGCTTAATATTTTTACAGGAATTCTGCCAATATTTTACATGCAGTGGTAATAATCAAGCACTCAGCATATTGTTGGCACCTGCCAGCAGTCAGAGGCAGCTCTCCACAGAGGGGATAAAAGAGTGGAACAGCTCACACAATAAATATGGAATAGACTTCTCTGTCGAGTAGGAATATCCTGATATCCCTACATCACTAGTACTCTATCATGCCTTGCCGAAAGCAGAATTTGTCCAAGGGTTTGATTTCAAAAAGACAGTAGCATTGCATTACATCCAGAAATAGATACCTGCAGGTTTGTTCTAACTTTGGATGAAATCAAAAAGTGTGAAAAAAACCCAGTAAAACCAAAATCCAAGGCAAAATTAACATTTAGATATGCATTTGTAATATGAAATACAAAACGAACTCATGAAAAAGCCTTTCCTATTGCAACAAAAAATAAATAGGCAGTTTAGGAGCAAACACAGCTGACAGCAATTCTAATACCAGTGAAAGTTGAATGGCTGCTGCATAAACTGCACTGAAATTTTCCTTCCCACTTACCCGTTATTGAGCGGCACAAACTGCAGGTTATGCTATATCAACAAAAAGGATTTAAGAAGAGAAAGGGAAAGAAAAGTTTAGAAAGTAAGTCTCCAAGAGCATGTTACTGAAGAGTGTGTCAAACTACGCATCTGTCTAATGCTGTACTCTTGAGAATTCCCTCATTCCATGAGAAATAATTGCATTTCAGCAATTTAAAAAGTCATCAAAATGTCTAATTTGTGACATTTATACAGCTGTTGGCACTAGTTTAAGAGGGAGAGAGGTTTTAGCTATTAGGTGGTTATCGTAACACTATAAGTAGGTACAACTGCAAGTGCCACACCTTGTGTATGAATAATTTCAAAACACGGTTCTTTGTATGAGCAGGTGAGGATTCAAGTAATATATTTCATTCCCATTTCCAATCCATACTCGAACAGCTCTTACAAAAACACATATTAACTTGACTGTGCCGTGGTACATTGATAAAAGCTTTAAAAAATGCAGATGGAAAATTTAGTTGTTAGCATGCTAGCATGTTAGCATGAAATCAGTGTCAAAACAAAGTCTTATCTCACTATTTTTGCAACCTTTTTGAGATAGGTAAATGGGCAAATGGCAGCAGGGTGAAAGAGAGTGCTCACCATGTAATAATGACAAGTAGTAAAGGAAAAATTAGACTGTCACTAGCATTTAATGTCATATGAAGTACTGGCATTTACTCCTTTAAGGAATGTAAGCATCAATTCCATTAGGGACAGTTTGCAGCCCCTTGTGGAGAAGGTAAATATTATTTTATGCATATCAGCTAGCACTCTAGTGGTATAGCAGTGCAAGATGGGATCTTTTCCAAATAAGTTCAGACATGCCTTTAGCTGCACCTAGAAATTGGAAATTATTTATCCTGATAGCAGCATTTAAATTTCCAGTATAGTTGCTAATGGTAGGTGTCTCCAGAGATCTCCAGGGGGAGATTTGGCCTGGCTAATTTAGACAGTGAGACACAGAAGTATCTTCTGCTATGGCAAGATTTCCTAAAATGAGGAAGACTTTATTTAACCTGTAAATACAAGCTCCAAATAATGTCTACTACTTTCAAAAGCAATATCTTTTTGAGATTGTCTTCTGAAAGAAGAAACACACTGAAAAGACCAAGTCCAATTGCCTGTAATCACAGCTCCAAAATATCACACTTAGTTCATAACCTTAGTATTTGAACTTGCAGGAATGATGAATTAATAGTGGTTTTAAATTATTGGGGAAGAAAGGAAAATAATTCCCAATTCTATTTATGCCATATAAAACTGACTTTGCTTATCTTGATTAACTATTAGAGTGATAGCTGCAGTTTGCAGTACATAAAATGATGTGCAATGAACCCGTAATTTGCCTGCAGTGAAGATAAATGAATGAAGAAGAGTCCATCATTTAAAACTCTCCAAAACACCAGTCTCTACAAGTAAGGAGTTTTCCAGAAGAAGGGGACTTTTTCAAGCCATGTTCAGCACAGACTGGTTCAGCAGAGTTCATATCAGTTCCTCTAATTGCACTTTTTTGTTGTGAATACAAGCCTGCAGAGTCCAGGGCACAGATTACAGTTGTTGGGGTCCAACAGAATCAGAAATTTCTATTGATTTTTTGGTAAATCCACTGTTTACAGAAAAAGGAGGATTACTGTGAGTCTCTCACAAAGGCGAACTGCCCAGAAACCACAGCCTGCTGGAAAGAGATACTGTCACTTATGTAACAGGGGTTGATTTCAGGAGTTTAAAGTTTTTAACAGGAGAGAACTTGGAAAACAGAGTTTAAGCGTTGCATATTTATGTATTTTAAAGCTAATTCTTTACTTTGGATTTTTATGCCTTTGTACATCCAACAGGAAAAAATAGAGGAGATGCTAAGAAATCTGTCCTTTTCTGTATGCAGGGTGGAATGGTCTTGATCTGTTTTCCTAAGTTAACATTAAATATGAGCAGAAAGGGACCTCAAAAATATCTGCCCTTTTGCTATTTTCACTCTAAAGATGAATTACAGTACATAGTTTTGTAAATTTCAGGCATTATTAGTCTTTAAAAACTTGACCAATATGTTTTGCTCCTACTAAGTTAGCTATTTAAAATTCTGAAGTTCAGTAATACAGCTTGGATAGTGTGTTAGGTTTAAGTATGACTCTGTCTGTCTCTGAGGCATCACCACATTAAGCTCCCTTCATTTTCTGCCCATTGTAAGCTTAATATATGATTCATCTTTTTGCATATCACGCAGGACAAAAAGGTGATCTTTTGTATTCGAATCTCTAATTTACACTCCTCAACCGCCTTTCCCAAGCAGTAAATGGTGAAGAAGAAAGCTTTTCTGCAGCTTCTTCAGCCCCTTTTTTTTTGCCTGGCAAAAAGCAGTTATATGTCAGGTCTCTAAGGATTTTGATGCCCTCTTTATCCCTTGACCCCATTTCCATACTCAGAGCTACAAGGAAAGAAACTATCCCACAGAAAGAAAATACACTTGGAGGTTAGTAAGCATTTCAGTATGTAAATTATATGTCCTTTCCCGCAAGATCCACTCAAGTCTTTAGGGACAAGGGCAAGTAAGCTCTCAAAATGAAATACTTTATAATGGAAATATTCTATTCCACTCTTTTAGGTACTCACTCAAGGAGAAAACAACACAACTTCAAGTCTCTAGAGGAAACCAACACAATAAACTATATAGACAGTTTTAATATAAAAGGAAGAAAGCATTCCTGATAGATGAAAGACCTTGGAAGTTACCAAGTAATATTTGCAAAGTTTATCTTTGTATAGTATTTTGTAGCTATTAATTAAATCATGGCATCTCTTGTAGGGAAAATTGCATTGATTTTCTCACCATTGTAGATGCCATTTTAATAAAGAAGAGAGACAAAAGCATGATGCTGAAGCTGGAGGGATAAAATAGATATTTCTTTTAAGAAGGAAAGAATATTGATTGCCTTTGAACCTCAAAACTAATGCCACTTCTCCCAGAAAGCAACACTACTGAAGGAAATAAATTTTTTGGGTTTTTTTTTCTTTTTTCTATTTCATCATTCTTTGTTTTGTTGTCAGAGAAGAGTTATTGTTCACAATTAGAGATGTAAGAACCAACATGGTTTACTGTGAAGCTATCAGTAATATTTCAACTCCAGAAACCATATGGGAAACGGTATTTAAAAGCTGTCAAGAAGATGTAAAAACAGAATTAAAGCAAGTCTTTAGATGGATCTAAATGCACTAGGCAAGGAGAAGACATTTAATACATTTAATTCTCTTGTTTGGGGAAAGAGGTAGAGAAGAGGAGACAATAAAAATGAGAAACTTCATAGTCTCCCTAAGTAGCCTCTCCTTTTACCAGTGCAGAGGAGAGGATACTGGGTTAAATGAGTTACTGACAAGAAATGCCTGCAGAATCTGTCAGGTCACTGAGCCTTCACATCTGTACAAAATTTGTACTTTTAAACTGAAATACAGACCTGTCAGCAATATAACTGTTGCCTTCCACAGAAATATGCTTTTGTCTTCTAGTTCTGGCTTTCTGTGCATATAAATGTGGCATGTAACCAGAGATACCTGTAATCCTGTGAACTTATTACAATATTATGATTGCACAGAACCATATTGGAATTGACTTGCAAGCCTTAAATTTAGAAACTCACAGATATGTACATCAGGTGACAAACACCAACTCATTTGGCAGGCATGTGATTTTCATTCAAACTTCCTAATTTTTCTACCTGGCATCTAAACCAAAAACCTCACAGCAATATAAGTTAAGAAAGAACCTAGACTTAGTGAAGAGGGAAGAGGGAGATTATGTTTTATTGTTATTCAAACACATGCACACAGTTAATATCCCTAAATCATACTGTTTGTGCTTCTGTATGCTCGCTGCAATGCCGAGCTGTGGTACCTGCAGGTACAGATGGCCCAGCTGCCAGAGCCTCACTTCCTACACTTATCTGCCATATGCAAGCCTTTTAACTAAATCATTTTTAATAACTGAAGTGAGGCAGAGAGCAACTAGTGTTTTGCTGTGGATGTGCACTCAGCAGAAACTTGAATTAACCTTCATGGTGCAGTAAATTAATACTTTCATTACTAGAGTGGTAGTTAGAACTATACTGTATCCATAGGAAAAAGCATCTTACCTGAATAACATGTTTCAGCTTGTCAATGATTTGACTTATTACAGGATCTGTTCCCTTCACCTGTACTTCTGGATTTGCAGACTGAGCTTTGATTCCACTGCCAACCACACGGTGCGTATAGCTAGTTTAAAACACAAACACACATAAAAATGGTTTAGTAACTTACTCTGCTCTCCAAGAGTCATCTTCCTGCTTGTATTATCTCTCATGGCACCAGCACACCTCTTTAATGAGATGCATTAATTTTGTGCACATATTTTTCACAAGAAAAAAATACAACAAAATATAATTACTATATTCCGTGAAGTTCTGTTATTTATTAGACTTTAATAAGGAAAGTTATCTACATTTTGTAGCATGAAACATTCAGCCCTGTGCGTGTCTTTTTGCGGGTGTGCAAAAAGACTGTACTCCATTTTGATTTTGCTAAATACAACAACCTGATGACTGCCTAAATGTGTGACATTTCAGGTTTTTAAAACAAACTCCAGATTCCATACATGCTGTATGTTCAGAAATAAACCTGAAGTTTTCTAGTGTTTTTGTGAGTGCACGTGCAGACAGAATATTTATTGGAAAAAACCTGCCACACTGCGCATAAATTATTTAGCATTACATAAATTATATAAGAGCAGGCCAAAATGTACTTGGTATATAGATAAATAAAAAGATGAAGTAAAAAACAGATATAAGCTGATTCAAAGAAGAACTGCTTGAGTAAGTAGAACATTGTTTATAATACATCAAAATCCAAAATACAGTAAATAAACTAAGCACCAAGCAGGATTCTGTAGCTTATTAAGAAGCAACTCTTCATTCAACTTGCCGTATTATATGTAATACTCAAATTATGCAAGAAAAACTGAATATCTACCTTCTCATCACAGATATTGTACACTATGCAAACACTCTCCATATGCTATATTTTTTTAGCATACACTACAAGAGGATAGTTCTGTATGTCTCTGTCTTAAAAGTATGTCAGCTGTTATGCTGTAAGAAAAAGAAAGGAAATAGTCTTATCAGAGTAAAGAAATGTCTAATTCCTCCCTGTTAGATCCACATATAAGTGCAGACAATGCAGCATATTCAAATTTTGCAGAATTTCTTTTATGAAAAACATTACAAGTCCTCTTAACTCTGCAGAAAAGCTTGCATATATGCTAAACAATGAATGCAGTTCAGTAAAACAAGGTTGCCACGTAACAACAATATTTTGTCCTTGATCTTTACTTAAATATCACCCTAAATGAGATTTAGGATATTCCTGAGGAAGTACACACTAAATAAATGAATGGATCATATTCTTGAAAAGGTGTTATTTTGATTTACAGCAGGCAGCTTTTTGTGCACTCTTGTAGCAATGGAGCCATTTGCCAGCTTGAAGTGAAAGGGAAAAGGGTGTATAGGGATGTGCACAAAATCCTCAGTCTGCCTGATAGTCTTGGGCCATTGTTTAATGTAGCAATATGGGCTGGGTCAACAAACCTTCTGGTAATTCCAAGTGTGAAAAAATTAAAATTAGACATAAAAACATTCAAACAATTTATTTGGCAGTCATTTGTATTAAAAAAAATACATAAATAAAAAAGGAATTTATTCCAGCTGAACAATGCTGCAGTGACCAGAAAAAACAACTGGTTTAACCCAACATATTAATTTAATGCAACACCAAAATTTCTCTTCTCACCATAACACTATAAAAAATCCTGAAGGTTATGTCTACCCTTTCTATCCAGTGGTCTTGTTCTGTTTCACAGCATGCAAAAATCTGTCTTCTCACTTTCTGTCACTCAGAATTCTTCAATTAACACCTTTTTTTCAAATGCTGCAAACCCAACTATTGCACATTTGCCTGTGAACTGCATAACTGTGGAAAAAGAATACCCTTTCTCTTTTTTTTTAATTCAATGATACTCATTTCTCTAACCATCCAGGAAGAAATAAATCATGCAGAAGCTGAAACTTCCCTAGACTACAATTTTATTAGTTTAACTCACCTGGGAATTATTTGGCAATGACTCATTCAAGACTGACTATCACTTCTTTTTCAGCTATTTCTACAATGAATTCAGAAGTGTTGCACAGCTGGTATTTGCTGTAGGACTGACTCCCTTCTTTCACATGAGAGAAAGTAGCTGGGAAAGTAATGCTGTCTTGTGAGTGGACCTGATATTAAGAGTCTCAATCATTTCTCTAATCTCTTCAGAGTCAACATTCTCTATATTCTTCTCCACCGTTTTTCAGTTGAGAGTGGGGAAGGGTAAGAATAAGCTGAAGCAGAGGAGATGTGCCTTGAAACAGTGACAAGTAGCTCACTAGCGCTTGATAGCACCACATCTTTAAGTCTATTTGCATTGAACAAACCTTCGGATCAATAGGTACTGGTAGGGACAACCTTGGTATTTTCTTATTTCTACTGGGCTGTTTAGCATCTTTCCACCTTCTTTCTCACTACTGACCTTTCTCTCATCAACAGCTGGCATGATCCTGTCTGGGGCTTATAGAATGAATATGTTATTTTCCCTGATTTCTGCTGCCTGCAGGCTTCCTTATCCTCCACAACATTGCTAAACAGAACAGTACACCTCCACCTAAAACCTTCACAAATACACTGACTGCCCCCAAACTCTTCAAACCCTGCTCTGTGAAAACTGACACATTTCATCCCATTCTCCTGACATTTTTGTCTGTTACAGGCTCCAGAAGATACCAATTGACATACACATTTATGTCAATAGAGAAAATACCAATCCTTATATACCAACTCTTTGGACCCAGTATTGGTATAATCACTATACATTCCAAAGTTCTGGTTCATCAAATTTAATAGACATTTACCACATTCCCACCTTGACTGCTAAAAGGAGTTGTTATTACTCTCAAAAAATCCTTATACTTTTGAAGTGATGTGTTGTTATTCAAACTTTGCAAAGTTTTCACTCATTTGAGAGTTTTTGATTTTGTATTCCAAGACATCAGTCTTGAAATTGTTTCTCCAGGTTCTGGATGTGAGTTGTCTCCCAGGAACATTCTGGGAGTAACCATCAAACATAGAAAATGAAGAGCTGAATTTCAAAAATTAAGATTCATTTAAATGGAATTTGATTCGGAAGAATATTTTGTCCAAAATGTATTTGGTTTGCCCGGCAAAAGCAAAGCCCAGGGGAGGCTGGAGGAGTGGCTCCTGGGACAAGATACCAGATGCTTTCCCCATGTCGAGCAGCACCAATGCCAGCCAGTTCCAAGACAGACCCACTGCTGGCCAAGCCCAAGCCCATCAGTGATGGTGGTAGTACTCCTGTGACAACAGACTGAAAAAGGAGAAAAAACTGCTGGACAAGAGGAGGTGGACGAGACAAATTGAGAATATGAGAGAAACAGCTCTGCAGACCCATGGAGAGAGGAGTCTGTGCTGGAGCAGGTTTGCTGGCAGGTGACCCTTGGAAGGACCCACACTGGAGCAGCCTGTTCCTGATGTACTCCACCCTGTGGAAAAGACTCACGCTGGAGCAGTTTGTGAAGAACTGCAGCTTGTAAGAAGGACCCATGTTAGAGAACTTCATGGACAACTGATGGACTCCATGCTGGAGCAGGGGAAGAGTGTGAGGAGGAAGAAGTAGTAGAGACAGTGTAATGAATGCCCAAATATGAGTATGCTCAATGAACTGAAGTAAATTAATATATATACTTGCATTTTTCTTGTTTTGGAAATCCTAACCGATATTAAATTTCACTGCAAGGTGATCTGGCTTTGACCAACTGACATTAAAAACTCTCACCTAACTTCGAGTTTGTTGTAATTATATGCTCTGACAGTAAGGCAGATTGAAAACCTTTTTTCTTTCTTCAGGTGTGAATAAGGCATTGACAAAACCTAATGAAATATTGCTTTATTGATTCTTATCAAAAAGTAAGATTATGAAAGCCAACATTTTTTTTTTTAATCTACCCTTTGCTTGAAATGGTATCTTTTGCCTAAAAAATTATGAATTACTTATAAGTTGTTGTTTCATACTCCACATAATTTTGTTTAATTAACAGATGTCTATAAATTTAACATCTTCAAATATTCTAATACAAATGAAATGATCTGTCTAAGCTAAACAGGCCATTGGGAATCTGAGCATGGTACACAAAACTTCATCCCTGTAGATTCACATTTACATGCAAAATTAGTTTCCCTTTATTTGGGGGTGGGGGGAAATATAAAAATCTCAGATTCTTAGTTGGAGACACTTCATTCATTTTAAAGTTTTAATATGGCATTAATCACTTTCTGTTTCTCTAACTCCTAATGTACAAGTAATGGGAAAAATATTTTAAGGATCCCCACAGAGGTAGTCAAACTTAAGCAAATGTTGCTCAGATTTGAATCCTGGGGAAAAAAATGACTAATTTCTTGCTAGAGAAATAATAGACTCGCCATCTGTGCTCATTTCTGTACAAGCATGGTAATGTATCACATCACTTTAATAGGCAGACTTGGTCCCCAAGTACTATTCATTTTCATCAGCATTAGGAAAAAAACCCAAGAACCAATATATTTGTATTCTATAAACATGTTTTAAAGTGATGAATAACAAGGTGCCTATTTTCTGAGCTCAATATATGAATATTCATATAAATTACCTATTACTCTCTATTATATTTATGAATACAATTGGTGGGGTTTACTTTTGATTCTCTCAAGATCTCTGTTAAAAGAGAAATCAAGCTTTATTTGCTATCAACGATTTCTTGGTACATGCAGTTGGAAAAGCTATTAGAAGTAATAAATACATAAATTCTTGTATGATTTCAGCCAATTCTTTCAGCCATTTCGGATGTGGTGCTTCAGGAAGATCTGTACCTGTACATCCCTCCAACAAAAAATAATGTATTATCTTGTGATGACAACTAATACATCATATTTATAGTCAACAACTGATTATGATTTTCCTTTTCGAGCTACTTTTAGGCACTTTGACCATGTTTCAAGTCAGAGATTAAAGTAACAAAAGGTGTACGACGACAGAAAAGCTTTTGTCCAGAACATCCCTAAGTGCACTGGCAGTCAAGCCTCTCCCATGAGACCTGATGATATTTTACACTTTAGCAAGTCTAGCTGGCCATCACCCCATCCTGATGTATCTCTTTCAACTGCTACCATCATTTTCTTCTGGTCATCAGCGGTGTTTCCCAGGCATCAGTATTGGGGTCCATCCTCTTGAACAACTTTATTGATGGTTTGGAGAAGTGGCTCAAATACAGCCTCAGTCAGTTCACAGATGACACCAAATGAGGTGGGAGTGTTGATCTGCTGGAGGGTAGGAAGGCTCCGCAGAGAGATCTGGAAAGATTCAAACAATGGGCTGAGGACAATGGCATGAGGTTCAGCCAGGCCAAGTGCTGAGTCCTGCACTTGGTTCACAGCAACCTCATGCAGCACCACAGCCTCAAGGAAGAGAGGCTTGAGAGCTGATCAGCACAAAGGAACTTGGGGGTGCTGGTTAATGCACACCTGAACATGAGCCAGTGTGTGCCCAGGTGGCCAAGCACTGATTGTCCCTCTGTACTCTGCTCTGGTGAGGCTTCACCTCAAATCCTATGTTCAGTTTTGGGTGGTCATGTCTAAAAGGACATTGAGGTGCTGGAACGTGTCCCAAAAAGTGCAACAAAGCTTATGAAGGGTCTAGAAAACATGTCTTCTGCCATGCCTCAAGTGAGTAAGAGGAAATGGCCTTAAGATGTGCCAAGAGAAGATCAGATTAGATATTAAAAAAATCAAACCACTGAAAGAGTGGTCAGGCATTGGAATAAGTTGCCCAGGGAGGTGGTGGAGTCATCACCTCTGGAAATGTTTGAGAGGAATCTAGATGTGTCACTGGGGGATATGGTTTATGATGATAATGCTGTTTGTTTGATGGTGGGACTAGATGATCTTAAAGGTCGCTTCCAACTTGATTCTGTGTGATTCCTGTGCTCTTCAGTGCTTGAGTCAATTGCCACTATCAAGAGCTACTCAGGAATATCTGCACTGTCAAGTTACAGGGTCATGAAATTGAGACAACTGTTCTGAAATTACCCTGAAATGCTGGTGTGTGTTAGGTAGTCACACAGCTGTAGGACCTTTGGTGGGGCCATAGCTGCTGCAGCTGTACAGAGACACTGCCTGACCAAGATCGTTTTGTTAATCACTTTGTGGCACTAGGATTCTCATCATCATTTGTGATATTTCATCTCAAATGAGATCTTACTGCATCAGAGTAATCTCCATGACAGTAAACAGAAAACAACCACAAACTCCTCATCTGGTAGCAATAGAGAAGTCTCTCTCCATCCACCTAATTTTTCTGCATTTGAAACCAATTTGGTGCAAATGATATAATGCTGGTTTTCATTTGACTGCTTGAAGTAAGCAACAAAATGCTAGGGAACTCACTTTAAAATAAGTGTTTGCTTACACTGGGTTCCTTGGGAAGATCCAGATGATGAGAATATAATGCTCAAGAGACCAAACAACTTTTTAAATAGTGTATTTATTTACTGTATTTACCTTCCCTGTTTTCATTTCCTTTAACTGCCATTGATACAGCAACCAAGCTGCAACTTCTGCAGAATGTTCTCTCCTTCATGAAATGCATTTTCTTTTTTGTATCCTCTAGTTTTTAAAAGTAAGCCTTCATGTACTAGCCTTGTTAAGGGATTTGTTTTGTTCAGCTTCTCGTGTTAATTGAACTCTAAATTACTTCCGAACTTAGGTTGTTGGCACTTACAAGCTCCAAGCAAGCACCTGTATTTATATAGTCTCATTGTGTTTAAGAACGGTAAAATAGCAGTGTGCCCACTAGATTTTATTTCAGACATGGGATATGATTTTTAATAACTCCTTCTCAGTTTGCTTGCTTTATGATTGCTGATAATTACTGGTTTACACCTGCTATTACTAGCATCTCCATCACAGCTGGGCATTTCAAAATTCTGGGTAATGTTAATTGAGAAATTAACAATTACCCAAATACTAGTAAAAAATAAAGATATGCAGCAACAAATGAGTAAGAGTGTTCAGTGGTGTAAATTTTAATTAGCAAAGATGAACAAGTCAAAGCATCACTGCAATAATAAAAAACACTTGGAACCTAGACACGCGTGGGCTATTTTTCAGTCTTACGTAGTTTCTTAAGAGTAGATATTGCAAAATTAGCTTCAGAAAGTTTGTAAAAAAGATCTTACATCTAGCTATCATAGACAGTACTTGTAATAATTCTAGGACAGATCCCATTTGCCCTAGACTTTTTCAATACATTTCAATTTAAAAAATCAGTAAAATAAACAGAATAAAATAAAATATAAAATAAAATGTATTTGAATTTTTCAGTGAGAATTTATTTTTAGGCCTACAATTTAGTAAATGTTTTAAAAAAACCAGATTGTATATACTCTTGTTAAACATGAAGAGTGGGGAAAAAAAATTGAGTAAAAGTTGTACTATTTGTGCTTCAGGAAAAAAAAAAAAAATCCTATAACTATTTAGGCTAAAACCTGTCTTTAAAAAGATATGTATATAATTTTTTTTATCATTCAGCAGACCTGCCTTGTTAAAGGAAAACAAAAACCAGCAGATCAGCCTTAAGACTTTTCTCCATTTGAAGACTAAGTGACACTTTTTAAATACTCTTTTTAAAATAGATATTTCATTTTAACATAGCTATTTGAAACTAGGTTCACATGAATAAAAAAATAACACTGAAGTATGTAATAAAGTATTATAGAGTCTTTCAGAGTAATTCTTTCAATGAATTTCCATGTGTGGCTGAGTCCTGTTTTTTATTTTGTACAGTACAAAATCTTTTTATCATCAATAACTTCCATTATGTTCCAATCCTACAAAACATTTTTGAGCTCTTCCAAAGCTCATAAACCCCAACATTCCATCACGGTCCTTATTTGAACACTAACATTTTGGAAAGGATTCTACGTGTAATTGGAAGCCCGTTGGTCATAGTTTTGATGCTGGCTGTGTCTTCTAAAAATAAGCTCTTAATAAGCCATAAGAAGTGCTAATGATGGCCTGAAGGCTTCCTTAGGCAGAGAGGGAGACCTCTAGAGACTTTCAAAAGCATCAACTTGTCTCCAGTTGCTTTGCGTGGAACATGTATTTAGAAGGACTGTTTTACTATGCATCTGAAATCTTCTACAGGATGTGTTGTCAGACTATCCTTTTTGCAAACAATGTAACTTCTATTAAAAGCTAAATTTTCTTCAGAAGAAAAAAATGCTGTAACCTACATATTGAAAATTCATTTTTCAAAGCTTTCTTCTAGCACAGCAAATTTTATACTTCTTCAAAAATTCCAAAATTTTTGAAGAATTTTCACTCGAAAGATGCCATGGATATTACTCTTTTTGTCAATTAATGGTAATCACTGTAATAGCTATTTATCTGTACCTATCCCTGCAGTATGTTGCTATTTTCTGGACAGAGACACTATTCTTACTTGTGATGCAAAATGTATGTCCCAAAAAGCATGACAAAACATGTCTGTAATGCACCTTAACAAATAAATGTGTTCTAGTAATTGCGAGACCTGTCGAAGAGAAAAGAAGAGCTTTGAGACAGATATTTCATTTAAACTAGGTGCCTTGGGCAAGTCACATGTTTAAAATTGAGAAAATAAATTCTTATTACATTAGAAAATAACTAAACAGCAGACATATGCAAGTGCACTAAATCTCAATAAATGAGGACAACAGCATCTCCTTCTTCTTGTAGTATTCTGGAAATCTCCTAACAACCATAATAATTCTACTGTACCTTCATTTAATGGAGCAAGGAAATGAGAGATATTAATTACCATAAACAAGCACATAAATGTTTATAGCAAATAGCTGGCAAAACAAAAGGAATTACCTTGGAAAAACAATTCAAGCAACTTGGAAATACAAAGCTGTCAAGCCTAATTAGTGTAAAATTGAGAAGCCTGCTTCCCCTATATGATACTAAAATATTTCTGCTTGGAAATTACAAAAGGTCAATGCAACTGTGGCATTACGTAGGACACCAAAACTTCAAGACAGGAGTATGACATGCCATATTTTGTCCAACATAAGGCTTCAGTACAGAGACCAAATGGTCCTCTAGGGACCTGGAATGCACCTGATAACTTTGGGACTGATACCTGACACAGTCAATATTTATCTCACAGTCCCATAAGAAGTACATCCCTACAAATGATGTCAAAAGTGCACTTTCACAATCTATTCTTTGTTATTGAATGATTTGGGGTTTTTTCTGAGGTAATTTATGGAAAATTAGCACAAAAAGAGAGTAAAGTTCTGGTGAAGGACTATAAAGCACATAATTAACTTGGATATGATTATTGATAAAAGAAAAAAGGTCATTCAGTAAATAAAGGTCGTGTGAAGGAATCAACCTAAGTCACTGTGCAATGCTAAGAGTGAAGTGCTATTTCAGCAAATTCACTGACATGAGCCACTTGATAGATTTTTTTCTTGTTTATTCTAAAGAACTAAATCTCATGTTGTGAAAAAGCTGCTTTAGACTGTCCTTCTCTGTTGACTGAGAACACCCAGAGTTAGCAAAATATTGGTGGATTATTAATAAATCAGTGTAAGTGGCCAATCCATCCCTGTGGCTTTGGACTCATTCTGTCTTCCTAATTTGTCTAAATGTGGATGAATGATGATGATGCAAACTAGGACTCAATGACACGTATACAACAGATGACACTTTTTATCTTAAAAGGTTTTTGAAACTTATGTGCTTAATAGTAACTGGGAGGGGGGAGAGGAGGACGGGAGGTTGTTCGTTGTTTGCTGTTTTGATTTTGTTGGTTTGGTTTTACTTTGCCCCCAGATAAAACACTTTAGTGTAATCTGTTCCCATTTTCAATGCTACCAAGTCTTGGAGAATATAACATTTTCCTGAGGACATACTGGATGTAATTGCCTCTTCAGTCAAACCAGTTTTACACTTACTCAAGCGTACTTACATTGTATACATCTGTACAGAAGGAAAAGCAGTCCTCTGGATTACTCCAACAGTTTGGATTGGAGAAAATTTTTCTCAGCAACTAGAAGTTTGTTCAGCAGTTAACCTATTTTTTTTTTTTTCATTTCACAGCTTTATTATTCACAGCACCTTTGCTGGAAGCATTTACATTCCCTGATTTGCAAAATACCTGCATTGCCTGTTCTCGGAGCACTGTGAATTGCTCATATGAAGAACAAATACAGAGTTATGTATCAGAAGTTCTAAAGCATGCTGTATTTTATTAAATAATAGAATCAAGC
This sequence comes from Illadopsis cleaveri, assembly GCA_013399915.1. NCBI lineage: Eukaryota > Metazoa > Chordata > Aves > Passeriformes > Timaliidae > Illadopsis > Illadopsis cleaveri. The sequence goes on from VXBB01020638.1 coordinate 485,130, forward strand.
ATTACACTATAATGCCACTTATGTGCTAGTGTTACTTAATCTTCATGGGAAATTAAGCATTTTGTACAGCACCATATTTTAGCAATTACAGTAAAGTAACTTTTCATTTTGCATGGGTGTTTAACTAACCTTTATACCAAAGACAAGTACAGTTGCCTTAATCTTTGATGCTTTTCACCCTCCATGAGAGCCATGATGGATATTTTTTAAAGTATTTCAGGACAAGTCACAAAGAATATGGACTTAAAATAAAGTTGTACTCAAAGCTATGCATGAAGAACTTCAGTTTCAGAAGCCATTAGTAGCAAAGTAATAAACTGAACTCCTGCTCCAAGTAACAAACTTCTGGAGAAGGCTGAAGGATATCCTGGGAAGTCACTATGCAGTTATTTGGGCTGGCCTATTAAGACTTGTATCCTTAATTTCCAATTTTATTAGACAAAATTTTATCAGTACCACAAAAGCATGTTTTAGATGCACATTTTTAATCACTAACAGAATAGGAATAATGTAAACACTATACACAAAACACATCATGGCACAGGGGACATAAACAGGGAAAAAAAAAACACGCTCAAGGACCTTTCAGTGTTGTCCACAACATTTCAGCCCAATGGCTCTTGCATTCATGTGTGGTAAGAAGCCATCTTTTAATGTTTCTTT
>VXBB01020638.1:485885-548784 GCA_013399915.1 Illadopsis cleaveri
TTTCTTTAAAAAGATGAACTCATTATTTATCTTTTGTGGGTACAATCAATAAATATATGAGCTAAGAAAGCTGACATAGCTAATGTTTAAGTGTTTAAAGACAGGGATTGTATTGGAGGTTTAAGAGATTTAATAAACTTTTGTGTTTCCCTTTCTTCCCAACCACCCCTTCTTGTATCTTTTTTACAAATTTTACTTATCACATTCAGTTATTGCTTTCTTCTAGATATAAATGAGTGGATGTAAATACATGTATTTTCTCTTTAGTGGGAAAAGGTCCATAGGACCATAGTAATAAAAATATTTTAATTAAATTTTATAAAGATCATATTTCCAGGTTCACTTTTGTTGTCATATGAATCACTGTAATTGTTCTTTGATTGGTCCTATTGTGATAAAATTACAATAAAAATGTGGCAGTGACTCAATTCAATCAAATCTTAACAAAATACATTCTTTAGACAAATATCACACATATTACACTGAGAATACCCCCCAATAAGAAGTAGTATTACAAAATTATTCACAACTGTACTCCACTTACTTATTTTTAGCTATTTTAAAATTGGGCATCTACTGTCTAAGCATCTATTGCCTACAGAGTATGGAAAGAGAAAGAAAAAAGAATGCCCTCCTGTGAGAAATAAAGCAATAGTGTAGGATGAAATGATGACTTATGCTCTCCATTGGACATGCCTCCTAGACAATCAGTCTAGACACAATACTGAGCTTTTAAATAACTAAACTCAAATTAGATTGCATTACCCTTGGGGTGCTCCTTGCTGAAGTGGTAAGCTTCCTGAAGCAAGCCTATTATTCTCCCTGTTTTTCAGTTTTCCATTCTAAAGTCATCAGAACTCTTACTTGTATCATAGAAGACTCTATGAAAAGACAAGAGCTAAATATTATGATATGTCCAGCTATTTCACTAATGGGAAGTGTATACCTGAGCATCAATAAAATGTCAAAGAACTTGGTAGTTTTTTCTGTGACACACAGTTCAGTGCATTCTAGAAAACAGGACAGATAATGACAAGATTTATCTTCCTCTCTTCTTTCTAAAGAAGCCTGAAGTATTTAATTTACTGAAATATTCAGCAGAACCAGACAAATTGAAGGACAAAACTTATAAGAAAGTTGTATAGATTGTAATGAAATGCTGGAAGTAAGGAAAAGAAGGGTTCCACTTTCTTCCTTTGGGATCAAAAGGAGAAGAATTCTATCATCTATTGTAAGTTTGGAAGCTCTGTGTGACTGCTTAGTATGCAGTCTGAAGAGAGAACCAATCTAGATAAGGCTATTCTCAGAGATTTGATTTTTAACTTCACTTGTGATATTGCCTTGGTTACAGAAATTAATGTCAAGTAGGCAACAAGGGGTTCAAGGATAATGTAAGTCAAGCAGGCTATCTTCTCTATGGGAAACGCTGTCAAAGGAAGACAAGAAAGGGCAGTTGAAGTGTTGCCAACAAACATTTTTCAGGGAAACAGTACCCTGCAGTAAACACTGCATATCTGAAAATACTAAATGAACCTTGTGCTTCAAAAATATATAAATTTCCCCTGTATAGTTACGTATTTGTATGCATGTATATGCACAGACATCTCATTTCTGCTATGATCTACATACTAAGCCAAACTCAAGTATCCCCGTTCTGTATCATGAAATGGTCAGAATGTTTATGAAAAAAATGGCTGGATTTTAAAAGCATTGTAACAGTGAGGAATTTCACTGAGAGATAAAAACAAGCATCAGTATCATGGGACTTGGAAAAGTAGGGTTTCACTTGTGTCTTCAAGTATTCCTGACTTAACAGTGAACAGGCAACTGGAAACTAGGTCTTCCATACTACAAGAGTATTTTAGGTCATTGGCTGATGTCAGGAAAACCACAGACTAACTTCTTATGCAAAATCTCTGGAGAGAGAGAGCAGCTTTAAAAAAGGATTCACAATAACCAGCACAGTCACAGAAATTAATGATTCTTGAGCTAAACATTTTTGTGTTTATCAATATACACAAATTTCAAGTCACCTTAAAAATACTTCTCTTCAGTGGGGGTTTTTTTATTAATTCTATAATTTTTATTAATTCTATCATTCATTGGAGTTTACTTCATTGTCAGCTGATAGGATTAAACATAATGATTCAAGTGATTGATGTGCCTCAGATTTATTTCATGCTGTATCATAAGAAGGAGCTGTTAACAGGAAATTCTCCTCTCTGCTAGTCACATCAGTAGGCCATTCACCTATAGACTAATTTGATCAGAGAGAAAAATGACTGTAAAAGTTGGGAAGGAAATGAAGGAAGATAAAAGTTCCCATATCTTTACATAAAAGTGCATAGTCTTTCTTTTACAGTTCCTGGATAAAATGATGAAATATGCATGACAGCAGGAACTAAGACATCTAATTCCTAGCAAGCCATCCTAATCACTAGGCTAGAGGCCCATGGTCATTGCTGAAACATTTTCTTTAACTCATGAATCTCAAATTATTCCATATAAGCTAAAGAAATCTAAGTGGGACAGACTAAGAACTGTGTTTGTGATGCCTGCAATGACCTATACCCCAGTGGATTTTGAAATGAGCAGCAGCCCTGAACCCTCAGCCATTAGAAATGAATCTACTCCACACCCTGGTAGTACATTTCTAAAGGCCGAATTAAAGGAAGGAGAAAACTTCTCCGGTTTTTTTGTTGTTTTGGTGTTTTGCTTTGGTTTGGGGCTTGGTTTTTTTTTTTAATGCATCCTAATCCATTACACATGCTCTGATAACAGTTAACAGATTGTTTATTGCATATAAAACAGCCAAATCCTTCGAACTGTGAAGCCCAAGGAGGCTGGTGCTAGAGCTAGAATTCAGCTGTTCCACACTCTTATCCCTGGAATAGGCTTTTAATGGCCAGGGATGAAACAAAACCTGGCAAGCAGTTTAAAAAGGAAGTGCCATATAAAGTCAAGCAATAAATAGATGGAGCATCATGAACAGCAATGCAAACTTCTGATGTACAGAGAGTTCTGCTTTTTTTATCTTAAATCAGTGCTACTGACAACTATCTCCCCTCTCTGGGAGCTAGAACTATTGTATATGTGGACCTTAGTATCAACATCTTAAGGCCATTCTTCAAACTGTGGGGTTTCCTTCCCAGATTTTGTATTTTCCTTAGGAGACTGTAGTCTGTCAATAAAATAAGTGTTGAAACAACAGTACTCTGACCATTAAAAAAATACTCATTTACAAATGAAAAAATACTTTTCTTTTCTTTCTCCTTAAGCATCCTCCCTATAGCATAAGGCCTGATCTGACTAATTGTACAAAAGATGCCTCACTATGAAGGAGTTGAAAGCCTAAAACACGAGTTATTAGGGAAAGTTTATCACAAGTCCTGTGAAGCACTGGAATAGGTTTGGGAAAACTTGTGGACTTCCCATTTGGGATTTGATGCTGGCAATCCCATACTGCCATAAGTCTACTGTAAACACTCTAACACAGCTTGGCAACAGCAATTTCACCTGAATGGCTGAGCTCTACAGACAATAACACAGAATTCTAAAAGGCCCAATATTGTGAATAATACAGTAACATAGTCTATCAGTTCAGCTTTTTTGGCCTCTTCCTACTGAATTTGGAGTGAGCATTAGGATGTACTTTTCATTAGGATGTATCTTTTCAACCAATGTAGAAAGAACAAAGTGAAAGTCAAGTCAAGAAAAAAAACTTTGGTCAAAGTATTCAGGACACAGCCCAGAAAAACTCATTATTCAGGTCATTGATCTCAGTACTTTGTTTTCAGAATAGGACTGAGTCACCAAATAACACTGAATATTTTTTTTTCAGCTGGCAGCAATCACAGAGAGTAGTATTAATGCAATCTATATTCTCTGACTTAATCAAGACACAATCTTATGCTCTTCATTCAAAGGAATTTTCAGTTTAAGGTCCTGAACTTTCAATGAGTCTATTTAAAGAGATCTCTGTCCAGGTAGACAGTAAAAATGTAGACCTCAACTGCAAATAAGATTATTTTTTTACAATATCACTGTTTTGGACACCTTAGAAAAATATTGAAATAAAAAAGTGCCATGTTTTGTTTTTTAATTTATTTGTTGGAGTGCTTTTAAAATATGGCAGCAATATTATAAGCCAAAAGACATAACAAGGACTTCCTAAACAACCTCCGAGACTATCAAATGAGTGTGTTGTTCACCACAACAGGCATGTGCATATCTTGCCCTGGGACCCCAACTTTCTTTTGTTTTAGATGAATTTTGGCAGGTGTCATTCTAGTATATTAATTCAAAGCCATTGTTCAGAGTAAGAGACAGTTTCAGAGTCCTTTAGACATTCTGCTAAACATGTGCCAGGTCAACTGTTTCCAAAAGCTTTACCAACCCTTAATGCAGGCAAGTAGGGTGGTTGTTATCAGTGACTTCGAACACTCTAACTCCCTTTGGCAAAGTTTGAAAACTAAACATACCTTTAAAAAAAGATCATTTTGAAAAAAGAGATTGAAAGGAATTCAGAATAAAGCATAGAAGTGAACTCAGATTTCTCAGTTCTGAAGCTGTGACAATTATTCCACTGCTTATCTGGAATTTCACTAGTTTATTAAAAAAAAAAAAAAAGGAAAGAAATTAAAACTACTGGCTAGTGCACCATAGGAATGTTGTTTATTTTGTTTATTTTTTTTCCTCTGGAGGAAAGCAGTTGTGCAATTTTAGAACTCATATGAGATGACAAATCTGAATATCAACAGAAGCTTCTTTATCCCCAGAGAAAAAGAGATATTAAAGATACTAATTACATCAATTACTTACCAAAAATTCAGGTAAAAATTGTCTCTTCAATAAAATTTAGGTTTCTGGCCAAAATTTTCTTCTCAGGCATAGTTATACTAAATTTGCTTTTTTTGTTGTTTTTTACTTAAATTTTTTTAATGCAAACAAAATCTGTTACCAAGTAAGAGAAGTGTCCTATCTTTCTTTTATCTTCTTTGAGGAATTATTCATATTTTTTTAGTACATGATAATATAATATATAATTAATATATACATATTTAACTGTAGATTAAGAGGAGGTTGTCAGTATGCTCCTAAGGATAACATCAGCTTAATGAATTTAACTTTTTTTTCTTTCTAGTTTTTGCCTCATTCTGACTAACTATTAATCATAGACAGTGATCAATAGATAGTACCAGGAGACATATTTCACTAAATCATCAAAATCACTCAACTCAGGAGCCTTTCATTTTATTTTCTCTCCCCTGTCCAGCTGAGGAGGGGAGTGATAGAGAAGATTTAGTGGGCATGTGGCATCCAGCCAGGGTGACCTGTTCACACACCAGTGAATAGCTCACTGAAGNCACCCAAATATTTTTGGGGGAAAAAAAAAAAAAAAAAAAAAAAAAAAAAAAAAAAAAAGCATAGAAAAGTTCTGAGATGTTCTCAGTTTTTGAAATTACACTTACAGAGTTTTCTTGCAAACAGCATGGACCATAAACTTGCCTGCACACTGGGACAGGGGTTGATCTCCTAAACAGCTTAACACTTTCTGAAAAGCTTTTAGTTCATTTCAGTTAAGTATTTCCTTTTTCTTTCATTAAAAGATTGACAGGGTCCAGAAGGACTCTTTCTCTCCCTCAGCTATGTATATGCTGTTTGAGATGCTGTCAGGTACCACAGCTGGCCAACAACTGCTGCTTCAGACCTGTGCAAATCCCCAACAGTGTGTCGACCTGCTCCAAACAGGTCATTCTAGTTACTCTGGGTATTGCAAAAAAGCATATTACAAGCATAGTACCTTATTAAACAAAATTCTGTATTATAAAACCCTGAACTGCATTGGGAAAACCTAACAAACTTAGCCATAGTTGTAAACTAACACTAATATTAATATACCCAGTGGTTTCTAACATCTATATTGAATTAGACAGGTTTTCTTACTTATTCTTGAAATCATCACTGTGCAGATGTAACAATTGGACATAAATCAGATATAAACTAAGCTCTTGGATTTCTTGCTTTTTTTTGTTGGGGTTTGAGCTTTTTTTGGTTTTTTTTTATATATGTATGTAACCTTCATATGAAAACTTCTCCAATTTTCAGGCTTTTTCTCAAAACCTCTGGGTTTTGACAGATTCTTTCACCCAAGCTCCAAGCTGGATAGATGCCAGCCAATCCTGATCTGAGGGATGTAAGCTGAAGCTACTTTAGTAACCCTAATGAGAGTACAGCACCATGCTAACAAAGATGCACAGCTTTCAGACTGAAGCTGGCTGGCCTTTAGCCAGATCCAAGCACACATGAAGTGAGTGCAGGTTTGTCTGCAAAAGGCCAGGAAGATTTGCTGTGCCTTGCAGTAAGTCAGATTCCCAGCACTTCATGAAATGATCACACCTTGCAGAGCCAGGTGTTGAATGGCAAAATCTCTGGAAGCATCCATGGCTAGTGTTTGAATAAATGTCATATATCAAGAGACCTTCATTGGCATAATAAGACTGCCAATTACACAGAAATGCAAGAAGGAAAAATTAATTCCCAATGAGATCGAGGAAACTAGAAAATGTCTACTTGATATCAGGATTATACATGCAAGGGTTTTTGTACCCAGAGAGACAATGTTAAGTGAGGATGAGGTAGAAAGATAAAAATGGTTATTCATTAGAAGTGTGGACCTGATATCTGCACTATTTCACATGTGGAAGTGAATCTGGACTATTTCACTTTGGAAGCCACTTATGTTAAAATAATCATGTATTTGTACCAGACAACATTTCAAATAAATTTGAAAACTACCTGTGTAACTAATGTGAATGCAATGCCATAATTTCATACTTACATGATTTAAAAATTTTTGGAAAATGAAAATTTTGCAGGAGATAAAATATTATATAGGTGGTTATAAGAAATTATACCATCATGAAAACCCATTTTGTCAACCCATATCACTTGAGAAATCAAGATTTTATATATAAGAATAAATAACAGAACTTAAGAAGATTTTGTCTGTTGCTGTGTACTGGTTTTTATGGAAGATAATAACTTCAAACAAAATAATGTTTACTCATGACTTCATACTTCTGCAATGTGAAATATGTGACAATTTACAATAATTTTAGTGACTGATAAAAAGATGTGTGCAGCAAAAGCTTATAGTTCTATCTAACCTAATCAGAATCAGTTAAGAACTTCATCAATATTAAGTCTAAGGATGCTGCCACTTCCAATACATACAAAGAGGTTGTTTTCCTGTTGTTCCTGTTGCTATGCTGAATAAAACATTTGGATAGAGGGAATAAAAAGCACAAGTTTTTTTTGTTCTTACATAAGCAGGAAGTAAAAATTTCGAAATGCGTATTTGGCACACACCACATTTTGAAATGTGGTATGAAAGAACAGAATAAATAATCAACAACCTTTTTCTGCTTATAGAAACTCTTGTGGATTTTATATTAACAACATCCAGTTGCCTAGAGCTCCTTATGTTTGGAGCAAAATTATTTGAGTTCACACCACTCAGCTTCTTCATACTTAGTAAGCAAACAAAAAGTGCCAGCAGATTTTGACTATTGCTTTAAGTGAATAATCCAGGAAGAGTACCAAATAAAATATGCATCTATTTCAATGCAGAGAGATATGAAAGTTCCCTATGCTGCTCACACATTTCTTTCAGTGTAGTGTAATGTGCGATGCATCTTGTGATGTAATTCTCTGATATTTTCATCATCTAGCATCCACTCAAATTGTTCAGCACCCACACATACAGTGAACATGTCCATACCTGGGAATGCATATGTATATATTCATGAACAGACACATATGTCTAACAAAACTAAAAATATGGCAGTTGATCAAACCCCCAAAGTGGGATTTTAAACACCATTTCTTGGGATAGCCTGCTATAATGTACTGTTGGCAGGACAAAGTGTTTAATAAAGCAGTCAGAGTGATTGAAATGTAAAGGAAAAAAAAAAAGACTTGATTCCCTTTAAAGAAATGGCTTTAGCAGCTATTAGACAGCTCTCCAGTGGGAGGACATTATCTGGGGGTACACAGATTGGCTTGGGTTCCTTCTGCCTAAGTAATTGTCTGAAAGTGCCAATAGTGTTTGTTCAGTTGCTGAGTCCCTCTGTAGCCAAAGGAGAGACAGGGGCAACTTCAAAGGGAAAATTATCCCGTGTAAGTCTGATCCAGCTTTTTAAGAGCCTCAGCCTCTCCACTTGTGACAACCAACACACTAGCACAATGGGAGACTCAGAGGAGGGAGGCAAGAACGACAAGCTCAGGGAAGGAGGTAAGGAGTGGTCACTAGTCACCGTAGAGAAAACCGACTGAACCGATCTCAGCGTGGCAGGGACAGGAGGGTGACCTTTCTGGCAGATATGCACAGTATCAGTGTGCCTGCAGGCTGTAAACAGCATCCCCCACCATAACTAGCAGAGAGCAATGCTTCTTGAGCTAGCTAGACAACCATACAATAGATCAACCTAGCAAAAATGATAAAAACTGCACAGCTAATGAAAGCAACTTAAAACAGAGAAATGGGCTTGCGTTGGCTTTTACCCACATGCTCCTTCACAGCAGCTGGGGATACCTGGTGTCATGACATGTTGGTGAGGCTAGAGGGATCAGTAATTGGAATCATGTTTGTGTTGTGGTTCAGCTGTATATATTAATCCCTCTGTTATGTTTTGGTGGGATTTCAGAATATTGAGGTATTACTTTCTTATGCCAAAATCACATGTAATGCCAACTATCTTCACATAAGTAAATTTGATGTTAAACACTAAGCTCTCCTTGTGTGAAATATCTAAAAAACCCCAGACAGACAGTACTGGACTCTGACACCACTGAACATAGGAGGCAGTAGGACACAGAGTCCTGGTTTACGAAAGTCTTCTAATTAAGATGTGATGAATAAGGGATGAATGAGATGTTCAGGATTCAGGTCACTGGATTTCAAGTAGCATGGTGCCTAACAGGATGTCAGGGACTACACGTAGCTGGGTTTAATCAATACAGGACAGTCATTTAGGAAAGAATACAGCGTAATTCCATTTTGAGCAGCGTTTTTCCAAATGGATGTCTCCCTATATACTGAGTACACTAGCACTGTTGGGGAGCTTAGGATGTTCTGTGGGTGATTATCTGTTAGTAAGCAGAAAAAAAAAAATTAGGTAAGGAAAAAAGTCTATTTCACATCTGGGCCTTACCCTTTACCAAGTAATAGACATTTTCCAGGTAGTTCTGTGAGCAAATGATGGCCCCTAGAATACCTCTCCTCTAGTGTATGTAACTTTAATCACATTAAAGAAAATGCAAGTGTTCTGTATGTTATGATAAAAAAGAGAGATAGTATTATCAGTACAGGAGTTGCACTTCAGCAATTGCTTCTGGCTGTCAAAATAACTGATTCTTATAAGCAGAATCAACAGAGAAGAGAAAGTGCAACCATATATTATGCAAGGAAAAATTTCACCACAGTATCATGTAATTTACAGACAGTGAATTGACTGGCCCAGGTTCCTGAATTTTTAATTTTATCTGCTGTCAGTACAATCACTGTAGTTCATGCCAACACCATATGTTACCTCACATAAATGCCACTCCATTTCTGTGCATTTTCAGATAATGAAGATCTAAGAGAACTCTACTCGCTTGGCTGAGTCACTTGCAAGGTTTAAAGAAACTTGGCTCTGTGTATTCCTGTTTCTAAAGACTGCATTTCGTCCATGAACAGGTGTGAGTATTTGGTAGGAAGACAGATATATAAACAAAACATTCTTGCATAAATAAAACTTTGGGAAAAAAGGTTCAAAGACAGAGAAGTACATGCAAAAAATTTTCCAGGTAGATTTATGTTTTCAAATTAAAATATTCACGAAAGCCATTTGAAATGAGAATCATATAAATAAAATACTAATGAGAGTAGAGAATAAAAGATAATTTTATACTTTAAATTTTGATTTTAGAACAAAATCTAACATATAAACTTTAAGAGCAATGGAAGCAAAGCTGATATGTATAAGAGCTCAAAAGCCAAAGACAGACATGAAAATGAGAACAGCTATCATTTGGACTGGAAAATGGTATTAAAGGACTTGCAAAAACATGGCATAATTGAGGAAAATTTTAAATATCTCTTATCCAAAGTCTACAGAAAAAACATCTATATCTGTGGCATTACTTCAAGTCTACTGTCACAGACAATTTAAAAACTTATGTATATATGCTGCATTACACATCTTATAGCAAGTAATTTTCAGACTTAAAATCACTATCACAATTTGTTTCAGCTGATCACTTAAAGCGCCTTAAATAATTCAATGCAAACTGAGTCTTTGTTCTCTTATATGCAGCATAAAGCAAAAATAAAGCAAGACTGAACTTTGCTTAAAGAAGTTATACTAAACTATAGCAGTAAATGGGCATAGTACTGTTTTATTCCCAAACTAGAAATAGGACTTTTTGCAATGCTGAGCAATGGAACAATTGCTTAAGAGAATTAATTAACAGAGCAAGTGTCAATTACCACCTTCTTTAAAAATAAAACTGGCTATCATTATAAGGTTAGGTGTGGATCTCATCCAGAAAGTGTTTGATAGGTGTGTTGAGAACATGCCTTCAGATTGGGCCTGTAGGGGATTTAGTGAGAAGAAAACCTAATTTAATGATCAGTGTTTGGATTTGACATGAGATTATCACGTAGTTGCTCAGCTTGAAATTGCCTAAAATAATTCTGCCTATACACAGAAGCAGAACTTCTGGTTCCCTGTTAATTTTTTTGATGACTGTTGGTGTTGAGGTAGGCATTTTGATGATCACAGCTTCTTACATGTGCACATAAATTCTGTGGGCCAGTGCCAAATTTATTAACTAACTTGTGATGCAGAAAATCTCTGGCAGAGGCAGGGAATGACTTGATTCCTGGAAGCAAAGGCAGTTCATGATTACAGACCTGATCTGGAATTAAGGCAAATGGCTAGTTTAACTCCCTGCTCTGTCAGAAACTTTCTGTGACCTTCACCAAGTCCTGCTGGATACATCTATTTTTATGTCTAGCTATCTCCAGATTTTTTCTAAATGAATCAATGTGAACCTCTGAAGCAGCACAGTTGCATACACACAGATCTGTGAAGCATGGCACTCTGGAAGCTAATTCACTCAATTTCTCTTCCAGTAATTCCTTATCAGCCAGATTCCAGGACTGAAAATATCTAAAATAATTAAGTTTTAGCAGCTATGGAATCTTTCTCAATTAAAAAAAAAAAAAAAAAAAAAAAAAAAAAAAAAAAAAAAAGTAAGCCATTCCATTACCTTCTTTTCTGCTTCTTTACTGCTCAGCATGAACCAAATATTTATTTAAAGACACTTCCATCACTCTGATCAAGACATAATCCAGATGGCATTTCTGGTTATATTTTACTCCTTACAGAGCTGTTACTTCAATATTGTATGTTTAGCAAATGGAGAAGGAAGCTTCACTGAATCATGTGGACAGAAAACTAAGTTGCTCATTCCACAGCCATAGTTCCATTGTCTTTGGCATTATTGATGAGATTTGGGCTAAGAAGTTGAAATTTGCTATTCAAACACCTTTAATAAAAAACTAAATAAGATAACTAGGATTTTGTTTTGTCACTTCTTCACTTCAAAGTAATGAAAACATTATATCAAATTCCAAAAAATGAAAAATTAAACATTTCAAAAAGGGTTGAAGGGGTTGAATGTGATGTTATATATTTGTAGAAGTCAGAAACTACTGTGGAAGTGTCCTAACCAAAGCTTTCAAAATCAGAAGTATGGTCATTGTTTGATTTCTATTCCTATTGCAGCACTTGCTTTTGTTTCAGGCTCTGCAAGAGTTGGGTGACAAAGAAACTGCATAAATAAACCTGTCATTCTTTTAAGCTGTATTTTCAGAGAAAAAAAATCTTGATAGTGAAATTGGAAGACTTAAAGAAGGCCATTCATGTTACCCAGGAGAATACAAATCAATAAAGTTCATGGCTCAGAAGTTCTCATTGATTGGAACACACTGGTAGCACAGTAATTTCAAAAACCAATGCAGGGTTTGCCAACCACACCACATTTTGTGATTGTAGACAATAAAACTCTATGACCTAGAAACAGCTCTCCATGGTGCAGGCCTCTGAATGACTTAATGTGCTTGACTCCAACATGGATCAGCTAAATACTGACCACTTGAAATGTATTCCAGAATATTATAATACTCACATAACATAAAATGTTTAATATGAAGAAATCCATAAAATACTATTGGCTGAAGAGCGCAGACATTTTGAAGCATAAAAGAAAACTAATAGTTCAAGAAAAATTCTCTCTTATGAAAACGTGCTTAAATGCCATATAATGCCCTTTAAAAATGTACCAAACTAAACTCTTCTATTCATTCATTAAATGCTGAAGGCATTATTGGCTGTCACAGTCAATTCATGCATGCTGCTATGCCAGTAATTAACTTCAAGTCAGCAAGGGGAAAAAAAAATTCCACTCCTCTTGCTCAGAGACATATCTTGGTTAAATTCTCAAGCAAAAATAGCCTTCACTATCAGTTGTTGCTGTGAAAAAAATGCAGATTATGTCTGAGCTGTACAGTAGCTTATTCTGACTCATGGGACACACTGTGAATGCTACATTCACAGTTCCAAACCAGGAAAGAAACATGAAACACATTTCTGCATAGTGCATTAACTCCTGCAGAGCCATGCAGCTATACTTGAATATTTAATTGAAGTAAAAGCACATAATATAGATAAATGTAATTATAATAATATAACAATCTTCAGCTAGGGTTGCTTGGTAAAGAAGCAACCCTAGATCTCAGGCGGGTTATTTTTTTGATAGAGTCTGTATTGTGCTCAGGCACTCATGCCTGAATGCCTGAGTCAAAAAAAGCTGAACAACAAGAAGAGCAACAACCCCATGATTTTTATTTTTTTTCTTTTACATGAGTTTTAGTTTCAAACAAAAAAAACCCAGGTTTTGCATGGATGGAATGCTTCCCTGAACCATCAGGAGCTGTTATTCAGTTTTTCCTTAATAATATCTGATTTCCACAGTAAAATCTGCAAATTCTTTCCCATTTCTCCATCACTTGTGCCATGCCTACAGCCCATATCCACAGGAGCTACTCTGCTCTGCAGCTTATGAAGAATGATTCCTTGCTTACCTGAGTCTAGAGGGAAGACTTTGTAAGAACCTTCTTCAGTGTCTGGGAACAGACTTGACAGGGACTGCTTCTTGTTTCTTCTTCTTTTTTTTAAAATATATCTTTCAGACTGCTCCAGATAGTTCATGCTTCACCTCTGTCCCAAAAGTCATTTATCAGGTGACAGAAATTGCTAGTGTCCAAGCCTGGACTGCTGAGTGAATCTTTTCTCACCTGCTACCTCTGCATCCCTTGTTAGAAGCAATGGCTGCCAAGAAAAGCAGATACTCCCATGCCTTTCTATCTTAATTTGATTATTTTTTTCTTTATTACTTGCAGATGAATACTTAAGGATAGAAAAAACTCACCTTTTATGTGTTTGTGTATTTCTGCTTTCCAGTCTCTTTTTTTAAAATTTATTATGTTTGTAATAAATAAATTACATTTACATGTTATCTAAAGGACCATTAAATCCTATCCTCAGCGGTGTGCCAGAAAATCATTTGGCTTCAGGCCATGTGTACAAATATTCTGCCAGCCTTTTCCAGTTAGCTAAGCTGACTGCTTGCTATAGAATTTTTCTTTCAAACACCTGATATGCTTTCTCCAACATATGTGGGGTCCTGTCCTTTTTCCTTACAGAGTTCAAAAAATCTTCCAATCTTTCGACTTCTCATCTTTTCTCTCCTCCTCCTCCTCGCAGTCTCCCCCTTAGCAACTTATGCACTCCAGAAATGGAAGGCTGTATGACACAACCAAATCTGTAAGCATAGCTGAATTTTTCTTAGGAGCACTCAAGGACCAGCAGACCTTGAGAAGCTCATACATCTTCATCGTTCTGAAGTGCCCCTCAGTCTGTCTGAGCAGTGTGGTTTTGGGTAGACATCTGGGTGAAATTTAAATTGGGTAAAAATGAGTACAGAATGAACACTGTCTTTCATAAAGAAATGCAAAAATGCAAATGCAAAAGCAAGAGGAAAGATAGCCTATACAGTATCAATTACCTATTATCCATGATTATCATCGTAAGAATAGTTAAAATCCCCAAGTAGGAATAGAATTTTGGCACTACAGATTTTTGCAGTATCCTGGACACTGAAGGTAAGCTGAGTGCATGGTCTGAGCAGTAAAATTCTGACATCGACTTCAGACACAAAATCCTTAGAGGTTATACCAATGCTGAGACCAAGCTCATATAAAGCCTGGATGACCTTAGTGCTAAGCCAGCTCTTTTTAAAGCAGGTTCTTCTGTGAAGATGACAAAACCAAGCAGAAGTGAACGTCACTACAGACACTTAAACACATCCTCACAGCTCTCCCAGGCAGCAATGTCCCCAAAAGCAAATGCTGAGAACATCTGTCTTCATAATATTTCAGTATACTCCATCAAGGTAGAAAGGTCTTACTACAATCTCCACATTCTACTGCATTATAGGCTTAAATACAAATGAAGTAAAACAGAGGTTAGGTTAGAAAAAGTACCTTCACATGCAAAATCAATTCTACTATTCTGCAAATCACTTATTTCTGCCTAAAGATGCAAGGAACTCCTACAAGCAAGGAAAACTCGTTTTCCAGACTTTATAGGCAAAAAAAGTAAATAGACGCTCCTCGTGTCTCAAAATTAATCATGAGTTGTTGAGACTTCTTTGCCTCAGATAACTATGACTTCTAATTACAGTAAGATTTTATTTGCATGTATCCCAACCTTATCAGGCTGAGAACAGTTCAGATATGTTGCAAAAAGATATTGCTAAGAACAGGCACCCAAGAGGGTCATTATAAAAATATGGTTTTGTATAACCTGTCAGTTCAAAACATTTTTACATATGGTCATGGTTTAATGCTTCCCACTGCTCTTCTCATGCTCAGGTTCTCCTCTCAAGTCCCTTCTGCAATTAGTAGTATGTTGGAGCCAGCGAGCAGGGTGTAAATCACCCCCAAACTGGTGTTTTTATGATCCCTCCTGCTGTTGTTCCTCCTCTTCCAGCTGCTTCTCCTTCTGTTATTTTGCCACTTCACAGAATAAGGGCAATAATCTGAATTTTGCAGACTCATCAGTTGACAAACATTTTTGAAAAAGAGTGCCAGCCTTTAAGAATTCTAGTTTCCATAATGCTTGTTTGGTAATTTCCATAATAATTTCCAATCTGGTAGCCAGTTTAGTACTGAACACTGTATGGAGGCTAATTTGGCATTGGTTTTTGCCACTCCAAAGTCATACAAGTTGCCAACAAGAGTGTGGCAACATTATCTGTAGTTAAACTTCAAGCAGGAAACATGGCAGAAGGAACTTTCAGGAATGGTACAGAAATTAAAAAGACTTTATTTTAAAATCTTGACTTTTTTTTTGTCCAATTGCCACAGTGCCATCCAGTATAATTCAAAAAGCCTGTGTTATCCTCTTCACTATGCAAAAGCCATAGCTAATGAACAATCCTCTAGACCCACATTCAAGTTTGGGAGTCTCATTTGGGAAAGAAAAGTTGTACCAGTGTGCCATCTTTTCCTCATAAAGAAACAGCTTCAACAGAACAGTCATCAAGTATTCTTGGCTATTATTTCAACTAATGGAGCTATTTAAGGAGCACATAATTGGGCACATCATGGATTCATCTGCTTTTCATTTCCAGTGCTTGGAATATTAACAAAATTAATCCAACTGACAATAAAATTTTTAAGAACTGGAAAAACTATCTGGGACATTGCCAAAACTAAAGGTAGTATCTATATCTGAAAATGTCTTATTTACAAATCAACTCTACAGCATTTCTTTACCCTAATGACATTGACCCTTTCGATACTCGAAAGAAATCATGTGTGCTTTGTTGGCTATGCAGGTATTTGACTTTTGTGTCATCTTTTATTCTGCACTTAGTGATCCAGCAGAAACCTGAAAGGCCATCTGTTTTACATACAAGACTAGTACCAGGTCAATGATGCAATTCAAAAGAATTTTTTTGGATTTGCCTGTGTTGAAATAAATTACATTGAAATAAATTATTTTAAATGACAAAACACAAAACTGTGTTTAAAGTGAAAAACAATACAATAAAAAGGAACAGGGGAGGACTATCATAAAATTTTATGTATTTTCTGTTAAGAGAACTTAAGAACACTTTTAAAAATATTTTTTTCCTACTATTTGACCCTAGTTAACAGTATCTTATTTAATGCAATTTCTTCATTTTTTAAATAAATTACAGTAGGATAGCTCTCTGAATGGGAATATATCTCATTTCTTACTTTCATTGACTTTACATTCCTTTGAATACATTGAAGAGAAGCTCTTTTATCTTTCAACACAAAAGTTTGTTATCACATCCAATTAGTTAAAACTAAATTGAATTTTCTGTACACTGGTCATATCTTTTTGATGCCTGGCTGTTGAAAAAAAGGAACAAAATATCATTACATTATATAAAGAAGGACACAGACTCCTAGTTTCACATTCATATTCTCCTCATATGCATTTTAGAAAATCACAATAGATTTTTGCTCCTGTCATGTCAAATTGCAAGGGGATACATAATTAGCCAGGTAGGAAAAGGAACAGAAAAAGGAGTATTTATATCCTGCGGAGTCAAATTGTATTTTGAATTGTTCTTTAGCAAGGATTTGGAGTTTGCAATATTCTCTTTAGCAGACTTACTATATCCCCCAGGTCTATTCATCTGGAATGCCTGTAGAGACCTTTTTCAGTCTTTACAGAACAATTGAAACTTTCCATCTTTCATCAGAAGTCTTTGATGGTGCAATGACTACAATGAGGTGCAGAATTGAAAAGGCATCTTCTGTCCTTTGACCTATTCATTACATGAGATATCACGAGCAGCCTTTGGAACTCCTTCTGAATTTCTGACCACATGGGAAAGAAATATGGTCATAGAGCAGAACAGCTGCTTCCTGCCTAGATGATCCATTTTTAACCCACTCCCTCAGGTTTTCTTTACATTTCTATTGTTGCATGTTCTCCCGAACTTTTTTTTCTTTCTTATATTCTTAAGCCCATATTCTGCTACTGACCTTTGCTTTGCAACCCTTTTGCATTTTTCTGCTTATAAAAAATACACATTTTTTTCAAGAATTTTCAGTCATAGTTGTATCATTTTTATATGGATGAAAATACCTTCTGTCGAAAATATAACCCTTATTGTCCTTGCAAAGAGCAGTCAAAACTGAATAAACATGTGTATATAGGTATCTAAATTAAATGTCATATCAAATAGAATCCCACTCACAAGCTTCCTTATTTAGGGCCATCTGGAAGATAATAAGCATACTACTGTGTACTAAAAAATGAAAAATACACGACAGGAAATCTCAAACCAAGTAGTCTAATACATATCTATATATTTCTTATTCAGTTCAACAAAGGATTCTATATTATTCTTATAAGTAAATCTCTCATTTTCCAACTGATTAATTAAATTGCCTGTAAGCATAAATACTTCACAGCCTTGAGTAGTAACACCTTGTGCATAGCTCATGCTGTTTACCTTGATATGCCATAGTTTAACGTCACCCATTTCATCTCCCATTTGTATATCCTTCTCCATAAAATACCACAGGTATCTGGTGGCCACCTCTATTAAATTTTTTTATGAAATATAAATATACTGTTAGTTCAGGGTCAAATGCTAAAGCTCACTTAAGCTCATCATTAGTAATGTTCTGTAGGTCTAGAGCTGCTTGACTCCTCACTAAGAGAAAGAAACCTGGCATTGTGCTGCAGGTTCCACCAAGCTCTGTTACACACAATCAGGAGAAGAAATCTCCCACCCCAGGCCCTCTGGATTACTTTTTGAAGGCTATCAGAGGCTCTTCACTTTCTGAGAAAATAAAAAATGTGAGCATAGACTTCTAATTTAGGCAGCATTAAACACACTGCTTAAGTATCACATTTGTGTTTCAGACACAGAATCCAAAACAACATTAATGAATCAAATTCCATGATGTCTACAGTAAACTATAATGTATACACTGAATTTTCCACTTTAACTACAAAGTCCACTCTGCTAAATAGAACACATTTCTCTTTGCTTACTATACTTAATGTTGCAGAACCTCATCTTCATTTCTCCTGTTGCATGGCATGGTTATATGTAGTTTGCATTCAACTTATGACAAGATTCATTGAATTCTACATCCTAATCAGTGATTTCAAAAAAAACCCCACATATTTTCCAACCCTGCACTAAGAATCCATTTTTATTGTCAGAAGTGTAGAAACAATCCTGTCAGAGAATATCTTAATTCATCTGTTTTTTTGAGAAGCTCCATCCATATTTTGTTTCAGACTACCTTAATGGATAATTCTATATGCATAACCACATTCCACAAACATAGCATTCCTCCTACAATGAAAAACTGAAATATTTTTCAGTTCTTTTGCTGGCAGATGAGTTCCTTGTTGCTCGTTTTTTTCTTTGTAAAGTATCCAGGGTACAAATAAAGTGTGTGCATTCTACTTAAAAGAAGCTTGATGTCTGCACCTACTTTAAATATCTGCAGTTATTTAACTCACAGTAGTTGTTGCCTCTGTTTTCAAATGTTTGGAAATATTCCCATAAGATCAAAAACTGAAAAAATGCTCATCAAAATTGACAGAAGAAAGGCTTTATTCAGAGAATCAGAAAGAAGACAAAATGCAGAATGAACTTTTAATTAAAGGAATAAAATAATCTTATTTGGAATCTGACAGGAAATATTTGTGGAATGAATCTTCAGCTTTCATTTTAGATGAACAGACAGATTAATAAACAGACAATTATCTAGTAAATACTCAGAATATCATGAATTTTATTGGCACTTTGGAGAAAAAACCTGGTACTCCTGAGTATTTCTAACCTCTTCATGACACAGGCAACTCTTAAACACGACAGCCTATTAAAATATGTGTTTTAAGTAATGAGAGGTCACTGGAGATTTAACAGTGAGTACTTTATTTTCTCTCTATAATAATAATTAGGATATTTTTACCAGTTAGGCAGTGAACACTCTTGAAAAAAAAATTATTATTATTTCCCATATTATGGTGATAGTGGGATGAAGAACAAAACAACCAAATGGGTATCAGCCATGTTTTTCTCTGAAGGATTACTTGATCATCTCTTTCAGATCGGTATCCTCAAAAAATGTTTATTTTTTCAGGTGTTTATTTGGTTTAAAAGAACATATCGTTTTTGTCCACAAACACAAATTTTGAATGATGCTTTCACTTGTTCATCTGAGAAAAAAACGATTTGTAAAATGTGGTACAGAGCACTTTGAATATCCAATTTTAAATCTTCTGAGTCACATAAAATGGAAGAGTTGACAAAACTACAGTCTCCTAGGAAAGTAATTTAAAATTGTTATCAGTACAGCATATTCTTATTTATTTAAAACTCTGATAAGAATTTTAGAACATTTCAGTCTGTTCTAAATTAACATATTTACCCCATTATGATATGTGGACTGCAACTATTAACAAGAATTTTGTGACTCAAGAGACACACTCCTATTCAACTGGTGTAACAAATAAAAATACTTTTTAGCAAACTTTGTCCTACACTGAAAGAGCCTCACAATGCAGTTCTTCTTTAAACAATCTATAAATTCTTATAATTGAAACAAGAAACAAAACTTTGTGATCCCTAGGACACAAACTTAGGAAAAGCCAAGCTTCATATTACTTCAGTCTTAGCAAGAACAAAAAAATGCCTTCTCTCACGTTAAAATGAAACAAAACCAACCAAACAAACAAAAATTAAAAATAACTCCTAAAAGATTTGAATAACCACTTGAGAGGCTACAAATTAAGTTCTAACTCTATCATTACCTATTAAAGTGCAGCACTGTACTACTCAATTTGGCCTTCTTGGTTCCTAAATAATGCTTTCAGAGTGCTGTATAGTATATAGGGAGGTTCCTAAAAGAGAAAGACTGTCTTAAAATACTCTTTCTGTAAAAATACTAAAAATACTCATTCTGTAATAACATTAAAAATCATAAATTAAGAGGGAAAGGGAAAGTGAAAAGACTTAGTTATCGGTGCAAGACAGTATTTAAAGGTTATATTTTAAATGTCTTAAGTATGGGAAAGTAAACCAGCCACTGAACAATTAGCAGGCTTTGCACATTCAGTTCCTCATGTAAAAATTAAACCAAACCAAACCAAACCAAAAAAAAAGCAAAGCTTTTATTTTCTTATGACAAGATTCCATAGTGAGCCTGTTTCTCATTTATACTGAAGGCCATTTACATGTTACTGGCAGGGTTAAGGGGACTTTCAATGAGTGTAAACGTAATTTACGTTCAACTAAAATTGAAGAGTTGATCTCTCCCTGTTCTGCAGTTCTATTCTAATGCATAATTTATGTATAACTGAATCATTAATGTCAGCTAAAATAATTAATTTTTGAAATCCTACATAAACTTAGTATCGAGCTTCATTTTTAAAGATGTTGCTAGGTGGCCTTTAATTTATATGATGTACAGTAACCTTTTCCACTGGCAAATGTGCAGTTTGATCTGCCAATTAATTTAAGAAGCTGTTCATGCCAGGGAAGATGTTCAAAGGATGAGTGCACTTCGGATAGGAATACCATAAAGCTTCTTTTCTGTTCAAAATATAACAAGATAACTTTTCATCAGTACCTAGCATTAACACAGATTTTATTACACTTGATGCTGTCCTTCAGTAAATATCATACAAGAAAAAAAACCCCAACAGCTTGGTAATAGGTCATACTAACCACATCTAATCCTCTCCACTGCACTTGAGAAACTTTTTTGGATTATTGCTACCTCATTCTGTTTTATTAAATCAATTGAGCTCTATATCTGAACACTGAGAGAAAAATTAAATTTATTTTTGGAAGATGATTCTGAGTGTTAGAAATAATTACATGAACTATAGAGGTTATATGAAAAAATACAAACATAAATAAATACACAAATGTGAATCGTGAAGTCAGTTTTGGTTGCTGATAGGCCTGAAGTTTGGTCTCCTTTCTAATCACAGAAACCATCCATGTATTTGTGGATATTCCTCATTCCCTAGAGACTTGATCATTGAAAGAAGACAGCAAAAGACAGAACATAAAGTTTTGTTAAAACAAAATTAGAAGACACACAAAACCAAGAGTTGCACACAACCCTAACTTTTAATTTGGAAAGTGATCAGGAATACCTGAAAGAGGCTGCATGAAGACCTTTGAAAATTTATACAGTAGTAGGCTCAGCAGCTTCTCAATATAAAATTTGCTAATTTCATCCACTTAGTTATTTTAGATTTTACCGCAGCTTTCCATTGGCTCTATTTTCAAAACTGTGGAAAAGCATGAAAGAGTGAAACATGTGCCATGAGATTGATCCAGATCTTTTTTGTCACTTCTGTCCCAAATGTTTTTTTAATGGCAACTCGAAACAGAGGGAAAATCCATTATATAGTACAGATATTGCTGTGCAAACATGAACATGTGAAATTTTTCTTTTTTACTAAATCATTGTGACACCATCTGCTCAGCATTATTTTCATACTGCTTGACCTATTTCCATACATCAAAGCAAAACCAGTCAGAAAACAGAAAAAAATGTCACTTGATAGTAACAGATGAAAAGATGAGACTTGTCCTGCCTTTGCTATGATAAAATTTTAACCCATCCCAAAGCCTTACTGAAATTGCTTAAACACAAAATCTATTTTCTGTATTTCAAAACAGTCTATTCACTGTTTTGAACAGTCTATTCACTGCTAATGACAAAGACTGAAATAGTCACACTATTCACTTTTCAGATCCACTCACAGGTTTTTATGAGCCATACCTCCGTCAGCAATACAGTGAAAAGCTGGACAGAGCTAAAGAAAACAGCCGAAATACATTGAAGTCAACATGAATATAGATTTTAAAGCTTAAGCAATGAAGACACCAACAACATTTAATGTCATTTCCCCTTGACTTCCTCACAACCAGGAAGACAGTGGACAGCAGCAGAACCGTTGCAGCTCTAAACTGAAAATGAGATGCATGTACCCTAAATCCTAATTCAAATACTCCCTGTTTTCACTCTGAGACTGCATCTCAACATAACAGTCGAGCTTTCTCAGAGCCCCACAGATCCCACAGGAGGATGTGCCCACACTACAATGTATCCAAGGCCCTGGCTACTCAGATCACTCAAGCAATTGACTGCAGTTTAGTGCTTACCTGGGTAACATCCCCAGGTTTCCCTTTTGATGGAGTTGGTGCACTGGTTTCTCTCACAGGATTTAATCAGGATGTAGCACAGATATTGCCACCAGTAAGGTATCGGTACGATCACAGAAAAAGACCAACCACAGACATATTTACAGATCTTGTATTTGTTTTTTTCAAGCAACTTGCCAATTATGCTTAATTTAAGTATTTTGGTATCCTGTTGTAATCAGCATATTCAGTTGTGCAATAAAATTGAACATCAGCACTAATGAATACAAGTATCATTTGAGATGTAATGGAGTAAGTGGGCCTGACATAAAGGTGGAAGACTGATAAAGAGTGACCAAGCCAAAGGATGGTCTAAGAAAATGATTTTTGCAGGATGAGTGACTGGGGTAAAATTAGACAAGCCAATTCAGTGACCCCAGTTAGTGTAGCTATGTTAATAATCTTACTGGGTCACTAGCAATCTGGAAGTACATTTGAGAGAATCTGGCAGTACTTGGGGCACTTTCTGTGATGCTGTAAATCCACTCTACACCAAATGGGAACCAAGTCTAGTGACAGCAAATTCTCTTTACTTGGCTGTGCAAATTCTTTCTACTGGGCTATGCTGGTTTGGGCTGAGAGAGTTTTCTTCACCATGGCTGTGTTTTGTACAGGGCTATGTTTTGGATTTGTGCTGAACACAGGGTTGTAGAGATGTTTTCATTACTGCTGAGCAGCGCTTTCACAAAGACATCTTTTTGTACTGCTATGCTGGCAAGGAAGTTTGGGGTGCATGAGAAGCTGTAAGGAGAAATAGCCAGGAAAGGTGACACAAACTGACCAGAGGAACATTTCACATCATATGACATCATGTTCAGTATATAAAGCTGGGGAAAGGAGAGGGAAGCAGGGGACATTTGGTGTGATAGTGTTTGTCTTCCCAAGTCACCATCAAGTAAGGCCCTGCTCTCCTGGAATGGCTGAACACCCGCCTTGCCCATGGGAAGCAGAAAATTGGTTGCCTGGTTTTGCTTTGCTTGTGTGCTTTTGTTTGGTTTTTTTTTGCTTTTGTGTTTTGTGAAAGCTTTTGCATTCCCCACGAAACTGTCTTTACCTCAACCCATGAGTTCTCCAGCTTTTACTCTTCCTATCCTCTCCTCGGTCCTGCTGGTGAGGGAGTGAACAAGGGGCTGCATGGCACATGTATGCTGGCTGGGGTTAAACCAAGGTATTAACTAACCCAGCTTGTTGTGTTGAGTGTATTCCTTATTAGCAAGGAAAATAAAGTCTATGACCTTGGCACTTTCCTGTGAAAACAGCCTTTTATCTGAGGATGCAGAGATGAAGTATGTGATTTGAATAAAGCTGTTAAATAGAAAGCTGAGAAAGTGCTCCATGGAAAGCGTGGATGTGTTGATAAATCCCCTATGAGCTTTGCAGGCTGGCAGGTGTGACTGATGGCCCTCTTTCTCTGGAATGGTGACATTCTTAAAATCCTGCGTGTATTGAAAAAATCAGGCTCTTGGACAAAAGAATTTTGGTAGCACAAGCAGGTTAAGACTGTGACAAAATATAAAAGCAGAATGGAGAAGAAATAAACCCACATTTTGCAATTTTTTTTTCTTCTAATATCCTGAAACTTGTGACTGGAATACTTTGATGGTTTCCATTATGCTAGAGTGCGCACAGACATCATATGGGGATTTTTTCCTTTAAGATTTCAGCAATCTCTGTCCCCAAATTGCTTATTACAAATTTATATAACACAGCTGGTGTTCTGTGTAAGCCACTGGGCATTTGTTGACACTACACTGAGCAGGTGTATTTACAGTACTCAAGAGAAAGTGGTGTAGTATTTGTTTTTGAAAATTCCAAAGCATCTGCATAGTACAATGAAAAAAACCCCAAAATAAAGTCTGCACTGCCTCAAGTCATTGAGCAAATGCTGACTATTTTGGATTAATTTACCTTCTACTGTAAAATTATAGTCATTTATACTAACTACCAGGTAAGGGAAAAGGAAGAGCAGAATAAAGTTGCCCTCACTATTCAGACATTTCAGAGTGGTAAAAACTATATGACGGTATAAATAGGAAAATCTGGCACGAAATAATGTTGTTCAGTCCTGTATAGAAAAAGGAATGGACACAACCTAGGTCACTTAGAACAGGTAGACCTAGAAAAGGTTACGGCTTTACTACTTGAGGGAACTATTTTTAAAACCACCTGAAACAGCAAAAAATGTCACCTTAACCTACTAAGAATTATTGAAACCACATAAAATAAGTTCATGTTTAGAATTAAGTGATGTTACAACATTTAGTACTTATTAAGTGATAATGAAGTCCATGTCTGCAAAGGAAATTAATTGAAAAAAAAAAAAAAAAACTGAGGAAAAAAATGCTGAAGGCACAGGAGACAGTAAACCCCAAAACTATCAGCGTTTCTTATCACTGAAATGTGCATCAGTAATACTGTAGTTTTGCATACTGTGATATGCCAAGACACATTCATGGAAATAACCTGAATGAGGAAATGGAAGAAACAGCTTTTCAAGAGAGTGAAGAGATTACACAGCCAAACTACTTGCACCATAAAGATTACTAAACATGCAGGAGTGATTGTGTGGCTTTGCTTTTGATAGTAGAGCACAGCTGAGGTTCAGCAGACCTCTTATAGGTCTGTGTATTTACATCTGGCTAGTTGGAGTTTGTTCAAGCTGCCTAAACATAAAAGTTTAGCACAATTACAGACATCTACTCTTAGAATTCATCTTAAATATAGCAATGGATGTACGGAATGTCTTTAAAATATTTAGTAAAAGCACATTCTCTTTTATGCAGCTGAGAGCATACAGGGATCCCAGTCATCTTGGCTGTCACAGAATCACAGAAAGATTTGGGTTGGAAGGGACCTTAAAGACCACCTGCCACGGGCAGCATCACCTGCCACTAGACCAGGTTGCTCAAAGCCCCATCCTATCTTGCCTTGAACGCTCCCATGACAATATTGTGGACCCTACTCTGAAAGTATTACAGGATTGCTTAAGACTCTCCAAATAATCTAATTAATATAAAAAGACTGATTATTTATTCCAGCATTTTGCAGTTCCTGGCCTTTGCTTAAGAAAAACTAGTCTGTCCATCTCATATTTTCCATACTGTGAGATTTAAGACAAGCTGCACATTTGTGTATACTTTTTTAAGTCATAATTTTATAGGTCCTGTGTTCAATGCCCTTAAGAGGTTAAGTGTCATGTTTCAGCCTAGTATAAAGCTTGAAAATCTTTTTGTTGTTGTTGCACTGTAGGTCAAAAGTGCAGATCCTGACAGATCACTAGTTCCCATTTGATGGTAAAATACACTCTGTGCTGCAGAGGAGATTTCTCAGCTGCTGCTGAAAATGATGCCTGGAACCTGCTTAGGGGTAGGCAATATAGGCTCTACCTCAGCATAATCTCTACTGTTAAAAGTTTAATTTAAAAATATTCTTCACTAATATTTTACTTGTTGCAAAAATATTTACTCTTGGGAGGGTAGAAAGAAGAAGAAACAGCTTTTCTTCTCTCCTTAGATTCTATAAACATATTTACATATATCCTAGTTTGGACCTTTGGCTTTTGTAAATCAGAGTCCAGGAAGAATTTTCTATTATAACCCAACCAGAGAAAAATCAATAAATGTTGAACTTGAATGTTTCTCTGAGTGCCTGCTGGACAATGGTTATGAAAAATGCTGACCCAAACAATATGGAGGGAATCCATGCTTATCTATAGCAAAAGAAAGAATGCATTGTTTTTCCTGTTTCCTTGTATTCTATTTCAGAAGATTGCTATCCTAGATGTTGGAGTACTTGCTCAACTGTCCAGGCTGCTTATTTGGTAACAGAAGTCAGGAAAGAAAGACTTATCATCATAATTAATTATTTTTGCCTTGCATATAGTACACTGATGCCATCTACAGACATGTGTAAAAGCATTCCTAAATGCATCCAATTCAATCTATGAAGGTTATCTCCTGGATATTAATTAATATGTTTATTTCACTGACTAAGACTGGAACACTAATAGTTTAACCACTGGAGATCAGTTCCTCTGTGACTGAGATTAAATAAAAGGCTCTCACCAGTTTGGCTGAAACTGAATTAGGCTCTGAAATAGTTTTTCTTTTTCTTATAATACCACCATCACACCACACACCTACACACGTACACACCCCCTCCACACACACCATCCCTTCCTCTGCAAACCAAATTATTTCCTCAAATTTTGCTGCACAAGACAAACTGTTCCCTTGTGCTCAGTTGATATATTTTGTTTGATTTGGACAGACTGACCAAAGTCATATAAGAGGTAAACTGTTCTGCTACAGTTTTCCCTGAGAAATTCCAGGAAAATACTAGAGGTGTAATTCATACAGTCAGGCAGAACCCTGCTTTGCTTTTATATTCACAGATCATCCAAACCTTCAGGAGATTTTTCTTCTACTCACTTTTCTTGATTTGGGGTTAAACAAATGAAGTCCAATCTCATTTGGATTTTGGTTTATGGCTGGTTTTTGGTTTCTTTTTCCCCTTTCTCTTAGCTTTCATTACATCCCCTAGGGAATTCCACTATCTCACCTGTCACTAAAATTTTGTTCAGGATATACTTTGTACTGCAAAAACAGCAACTCTATTTCTGCAAATATCAGCCTGAATCCAAATATAGTCACTAGTTTATTTCCAACAGCTATGCTTTATTTGCATTTCTAGTTGAATTTGCATTGAAAATGTACTGCCTGCTGTACAAGGTCTGATGAGAGAAGAAGGTTCTAACTGAGATTATCAGAAACCTGAAAGCATGAATGTAACTGAGGTGTTCTTCCGGCTCTGAGATTGTATGTTCTTAAATAAATTAATGTAAATAAACTTAATAGTCTTTATCACACATCATGATATGCTTTCAAAGGTTTTGAAGTTCACTGTACTTACAGCCTCTTTTTTTCTGAACGGGTAGAAACAGGAGAAAGGAAAGCCGCCCTGAGAACAGGCAGCACAAGTACAGGGAAGGCAAAGTGCCTGACCCTCCTGGGGTCATCATCTGTCATGGCTGAGGGGACAACTGTGCTGTACAACCTACTTCAGCAAAGACTCTGAAATGGCCTGGCATAATATTCTGATAGCCAAGATGATGAGATATAGTTTGGGTAAATGGACTGTAAAGTAGTTGTAAAATTGGCTGGATCACTAATTTTAAAAAGTTGTGATCAGTAGAACAACATTTAATTGAAAACAGCTGCAATGGAGTCAGAGTTGGAGCTGATACAGTTTAATGGCTTTATTAATGACCTTAACAAATGAAGGAAACACTTTGATCAAATTGGTGAGTGATGAATTGTGGAAGAGCAGTCAATGGGTTGGAATTGGGCTGAAATTCAGAGGCATCCCTGACTTGGAGAAATGGGACAGCAGGAATCCCTTGAAGTTCAAGTAAGAGAAAGGCAAAGTCCTGCCCCTACACTTCCCCCACTGACCCTGCTCCTACAGCTCTAGCAGCTCTACAGGACATCTGGTTTCTCAGTACGTACTATGAGCAGACAGGCATTACTGTGAGAACCTGCAATATGAAAGCACACATTAGGCAGGACTCCTGATTTCTGCATCAAATACTAATACCAGGAGGTTAAAAACTAGAATAATAAAAAAATTTAATCCTAATCACTTGAACAACCCTAATTTCATTAAATACTTTGTCCCATTCTGGATTGGGTTCAACAGTAAAAGATGCAGCTAACCCCTTCTCAAAGCAGAAATCCACATATACATACATGTCAGCTTTGTAGCTTACTAAGAAAGGAAAACTCTAGATAATAGTCATACTAGATAAAGATACTATTTTTAGATATTTTGCATTGCAGAGTTATGAAAATATAAAAAATAAATCCCTTTCTACTTAATCTTTTTCTTTTAAATGAAGAGAATAGTAAGAACAGTCAAGAACTGAGCCAGCACTTTGACTAGAAGATTTCTAGTGAAATTTTAGCAACATCTAAAACCTGGATGAGCTTTCCATAATGTCACATACCTCAAACAGATAAGAGTTAGATCCTGTGTTTGACACCACTACTTGGTGCAACTCTGGTAAATATAAAAGCTCAGTAACTGTTTGCCTAGATGCAGAAGGTATGTATTTAAACACATGTATGTGTGCTACTAGGAAGAATGGTATTAACCAAAATGGAGTTAGTATGGAACACAAGAGAACCAAACTATCAACTGTGAAGAAGCTAATTAAAAAAAAAAAAAAAAAAAAAAAAAAAAAAACCAAGAAAAAGGAGGGAGGAAGCAAAAGGAATGAAGGAGAGAAAGAAGGAAACAAGAATAGAGAATATTGAAATTGAAAATACTCTTGGATTTAAGATGTATGAAACTGAGAACTCATCTGAAAATAAAATAAAATCCTGAATACATTACTTGAGAACAAGAAAATTAGACAAGGGGATCACAAAGAAAGAGAAATAAAACCTGATTAGACGGGGGGGAAAAAATTATGAAACTTCATTCTGTGGAAAGATTGTGTACAGTGCCAAAGTTTGGAAAGATGAATTCCAGTCATCAGAATGCTAGAGTATAGCTGGAGGATGATGGAGTGAAGATTAATACCACCAGACAGAAATATACACTAAGAAAGATTTCAATTTTTAAATTTCAGCAACAATCTAAGATGAAAGGATAAAATATACTTCTATAAACTATAACAGGATATTACAGTTCTTTCTTTAGAAAAAGAGAATTACTTAAATAGAAGGGAAAGATAAACTGAATAATGAAAACAATAAATGAATGTAAATGAAGGGGCTATTAACCATTAGTAAATCACACATGAGAAACACGAAAAAGGACTAATCAACTCTAAAATAGAACTAAGGCTATGGAAGGAATAACATAGCACAGTTGCTGCTGACAAAAATGGGTACTTGATGGAAGTCACCTCCTCCAACCCTAGGCTTCTCATGCTGGCTTCCCAAAGTGGCTCCAAAGCCAAAGCCTTTTTTTACATCATTTCTCTAAAAGGCAGAAGGGCTACCTTGACCTGGCTGAGGAGTCAGGATCTCACCCACAGCAAGAAAAGACCAAAATGGTGACACCAGGATGCTGAGTCTGTCTGGGGTGTTCACCTGCAAGTCAGGGAAATCACTCTGAGTCATCTTGGAGATCTTGAAGATCTGAACTTTAAACATAAATTTCACTTTAAACCTCTGTTTAAGTTCCATTGCAATAAAAATGCAACAGTATATTTGCCTGGAGTCATTTAGATGATGATTTATTTCAATACCACCAGGAAAATTCTTACTGCCTCAGTGTTATGAATAGAAAATTCCTAAGCAAAATCTCACCCAAAGGTTTAGCAATTGAAAAACTGAAGCAAAATATGAGCAGCCTATGTCTTTTAGATTGTGAGCAAGAGACTGGAAGCAGTTTAGCAGGAATTTAAGGTATTTTGGTGTGTATATTTTGGCTGTTTCAGACTTGTTGCGACACTTGGGTTTCTTCTGTACTGAAGACCACAACCTAGATATGGAAATAGCCACTAAATAGCCAGAGGAAAGGCTAACTGGAGGATTTTATCCCCTAAAGATAGGTTAGAAGAATTGGTCATCCAGAGGGTAACCAATTTTTGGAACATTTGTAATGTTGTAATATTTTTTGGAGGCAGGAAACTATTACCAATGCAGATGCAGCGAAAGAAGAAAAAGTCTACTAAACTGAAGCCATCTCAGCTGGATATAGAGGTCACTGTAGCATTAAGTTTACAAGACGTTACAAATAATCTGTCCAGTCTTTTAAATATGGTGAAGAAAGGGTTCAGGGGGAAAAAGACCCCAGGAAACTGAAGCTGAAACTCAATGTCTGATTAATGAATAGAACAAGAAATTTAAGAGTCGGCTGTGTACGTCTATTGAAGTTTGCACTGAGCGCCCATGTATGAGCAACTAAAATGTTAAAGATTATAGACTCAATCAGCCACTTGCAAAAGCAGCAGGTGCTTTGCTGAAGCCAGGTTTGCACCTCTCAACCAAAGGGGAGGAGAAGAGTTTCTGTGTTTGTGGTAGCAAAACCTCTGATGTGCACAAGAATAGCCCAGGTGCAGAGGGGCTGCCCTCCTGACACCGCAGGTTGATCACACCAAACCAACCTTCATTTTGCAACAGCCTGGGTTTTTAGCCAGGTAAGAGAAGAGGGTGATAAGAAGAAAACCCTTTGGACCTGAAGTAGTGCTATATATGCATAAACATCCATCAGTCAGGGTCATTTCACTCGAATCCACCCCAAGGGATCTATCAACAGGAACCCCAGCTACCCTCATCTTCAGGGATAGGTCATAACCTCATGGCACACTACATCCAGTAAAGCTGAATTCCAAGGATGCAAACAAAGGCACAGTTGAGGCCCAACCACAAGAGTTAGACTGGAACTTAGTATTTGGATGGAGGGTGGAGGATTTTGTAATTGGAGAAGAGAACTGATACACCAGACACACATACACACCATGCATATTTCCTTTAAACTCTTGTTTAAATTCCAGAAATATGTTGGCAGGTGTAGCACAGCTCAGTAGCTCCAAAAAAACTTTTTCATTTATTATTGTTTTTATTTTCCATTTGTTGAGTGCAACAACATTGCCCTTCTCTTAAAGAAACTCTGAGAAGCAAATCAGTTAATGGATAAATGACCACCTACCAATACCTGACTGACTGCACAAGCCACTAACATTTGTAAGTTCTCAAGTGAGGTTTGGTATTTGTCTGAATAGTAAATGTTTACAAGGTAAGACAAAAGGGCACATTTTCTATCCTCTTGCTCCCTTGCCTGGTCATTCTCAAAGAATATCCAGGAATATGTCATAGCATAGCAATCATGGCATTTTCCAACGAAGTGCAGATGTGGACAGTTATTTTGCTTTTATAGATATAGCTCAGAAGCTGAAGAGATGGGTTCAAAACTTCAGAAGTGCAAAGAACTCATTATGTTAAACATGCAACATCAGTTTGTTATCAGGCAATTATATTCCCTGTATCACTAATAAAAAGACAAAAAAGATTTTGAGTTTTCTAATACTGACACCACAGATGCTGTTACCACATGTTGTTGCCACATCTCAATTTAGAACCCAATTCAGAATGCATCTGTTTAGGTGTATTCAATTTAGGATACACTTTAATCATTTGCTTTAATATAAAAATGAGCAAATCAAACCCTAAACTCTACAGAAAAGACAGTGTAAGTTTGGGAGATGCAAAATTGAAGGAAAGATAATTACTTTGAAATGGTGAGTGTCCAACACACAGAGAGCCTGAATATTTCAATTCATTCTCCGGGATATGTGATCTATCTGTATTATATTAAATTGACATTTGTGTGCTGTGAACATTTCCTGACACCAAGATAAACAGGTGTGAAGCAGCCCTTGCCTATGCTAGTGAGATCTCCCAGCCTTCAAAACAGGGTGATAGCAGCATATTGCTTATTGGGAACAGTGCCTAGAACCTTCAAACTCCCAAATTATGCCTGGGAATTGCTTGGGGAAGTGCCAGTTGATATAAATCAAAACTCTTCCAGGGACTGTTCTAATAACCTAACAGGACAGAAGATATTTTTCCAATGCCCTGATACATTCCTGAGCATTCGTTATGCTATACACACATAAAGAAAATAAATATGCACACATACACATATGAAAACATTAAAATGGTTGTGCATGTGACCAGAACTTCTGCTTGGCCAGGCCCTTCTTATTTCACAAAAAATCCTAGTGAAAAACTCCAAAAAATTATTTTGCTTAACCCACCTTCTCCTGTCAGACCACACTGGAAACTGTCAACAAGAAAGCAGGACTTTGGGAATGGATCCCACTTCAGCCCATTCTAATGGGGAACTTCTATTTATAGAAGTGCAGTTTCTGGATGGGGAACTGACTGGTATAGCACATAACAATAATTTAAACTTAATTGTTTCTGAATTTTAAATACCAAATGAGCAATCACTGTGAATAAATAAAAAAGAAAATTATCAGCAGTAGAAGGACATGTTGACTTTTGTAAGAGTATTTAGACATAAATTATCCAGACTCTAGTTGGAGCATACAATTTTATTTTAGATCTATAAATTCACTAACATCTTGCAACTCACTTTGCAGACTGCTCTTGTTCTCAATTTAAGCAGAATTGCTATGGCGAGCAATGGGTGTAAAAGAATTCCTGTATATGTAAAAGAAATGGCTGCCAGGGCAGCTTCACACATGTGAACTCCTTCCCTTTGAAGTGATCCCTTTATTTCTGGATCTAAAGCAATCTGTAATATTTCATAAAAGCTGCACAGTTCATCTTCTCAACCCTACACTGGGTGGAATTTCTATGGGGGAAAAAAGGGATGCAGTGGGAAATTTTTTAAGTCAGTCCACTGCTAATGAGTACCATCTGGCTGGAAGAGAAGCAAAACGCTGCTGGCTTGATCAAGTTGGGTTTGTACCTGCTTTTTCTAGTATTTTGAAAAGGGAGATACACAAACTCTGGAATGGCAATTTTTGGGACAGGACTTTCTAAAATAAGAAGATAAGCTTTAAAAAATACAAAAAAATAAAAATGAACTTCCTAGTAGTATCCTTAATAAGAGTAATTTCCCTGAGTTCCCACTGTATATGCCATATGCAAGGCAATTATTATCAATATCATTATTTCTTACAACATACAGATGAAGGCACTAGGGCTGCATAAACCATTCCCTCAGCTCTGAAAGAATGGACACAGCCTTCCTCAAAACAGTGGTGGTACTCCCCCTGAATGACAAAGTACTCTGAAGCAAGTCATGTTTAACAGAAGTATGTGAGGGGTAACCTCCACATGATGCTGTTTAGCAAATTACTATCTAATATAATGCTACCACTTAGTGTAACCGTGGACATTCTACAGCTTGTTTACACTCGGGTGACTGAAATCCTGACAGGAATTTGGCTGTAGTGAGTGGGGGGTTTTTTTGCAGCCAGAAGCCTGACTATTCACCTAGGTTCCTGTCAGTCCAATGTATCCTGGACTCCACACTGCCTAGTTTTAAATCAGTTCAGTATGTATGCCAACATATATATTGGAGAGTGAGCTGCAGTCATGTCAGAGAATCACAGAGATGTTGGATTTATAAGAGAAGCCTGGTGATCATCTAATTCAATCCCCCTGCTACAGCAGGGTCACCTAGAGCAGGTTACAAAGGATAACATCCTGGGAGATTTTGATTATCTCCAGAGAAGGCAACTCCAGAACCTCAATGGGCAGCTGGTTCCACTGTTCTGTCACTCTCAAAATAAAGAAATTTTTTATCATGTTCAGATGAAACTTTCTGTTTTTCAGTTTCTGCCCATTGCACCTTTTCCTGTTGCAGGACACCATTGGAAAGAGTCTGGCCCCATACTCTTGCCCAGCCTTATGATATCTAAGATTGACAAGATTCTCTCTCAGTCATCTCTTCTACAGGTGAAACAGCTCTTGTATGGAGTACAGCTATAGATGTCTATAACAATATTGTTTATTGTTTCTAATTCATTCATTTCAAGAAGGCATTAAATATATATCTGATTCAATGCTACATACAGGGACCATCACCATTATTAGGCATCAATCCTTCCCTTTTCTCCTTCGTTTCACCTTGGGTTTCAATCTGCTGAAGAAGACTGCTAAATCCAGAGGGCTTTGGGGTGGGGTTTTTCCTGGCTAACTCCATGCCAGCAGTAGGCTGAGTCCCTGCTCTACCAGAAGCCCCTTGAACCAATCCAAAAGTGAAAACATATTTAAAAAATAAGCATGTTGACACCTTTGCTCCTTTCTGGAGTTTCACTCTCCAAAACCTGGAGTCTCTGGGCTGGCAGCATGAAGTAGTGCTATTGCATCACCAGACTACAGTGGCAGAAATCTTGGCAGCCAGACAAAAGGTAATGACAATTTCAAAGGTACAAGGCTCTTCTTGGAGCTGCAGAAAGTGACAGAGCTGTCAGTGGAATCATAACAGAAGCACCTAAGTAAAAAGAAAAACACCACCAATAGCAGCAACAAAAAGAAGGCCTTTTTTTCTGGAGATAACTAAAAGTGAAGGTTAAAAATACTGTATATGTATTTTAAGAGGAAAAAGTCTTTCCCAATACTCAGGGGGTTGTTTCTATTAAAGGAGCTGGCAAAGGAGGAAAAGCAGGTTTTCTTTTCCTGAGGACAGAAGAAATACCTCTAACATTAAACATTTAACAACCTGTCAGAACTGAAGAGTAAACATACAAACATGGATGGCATTCTGTGTTCCTGCAGTGTAAATGCCTCTTGAACTGCAAATATTTAGCTGTTCCACAGTCTGGTCTTTAAAAAGAGAGCTGTATTTTCAGCCTGCAGACCCAAAGGGAGTAAGATACCACGCTTGGATATGTACTTTTAAACTTGTACTGCTCAGAAAAAAAATACACTAAAATGATTTGAATTTCCAGGTACCTGTGGATTGCTATGTCATGACCATTTTTAAATCATTGAAAGTTTAAAATTTTTAGTATATTAACCTAACAATCAAGACAAATATGCTTAAGAAACAGTAGCTGTATTTTATATGCTAAGTTTTGTATAGAAAAAGCTATACTCAAACATGAGTCAAGCTTTCTGATACTAATATTGTGCATCAAAAAAGAAAATGACAAATCACAAATAATATCAAATCCAATGCTTTCAGTTCTACATATGTATGTAAACTTCATAAGACATTGCAGTTATAAGTTGCAGATACAGGGAGGAATCCAAGTGAGGAAAAAATCAGTCCTGCATGGCATGCTTTGATTTGCTCTAAAATGTTGCTTCAAGCACAAATCTTTTAGTAACTTCACCTGTAGTCGCATGGGCAAGGGAAGGGTTAGAGAAGAAGTGGCCAGAGGGTCACTCCAAAACCCTTTAGGAAATCTCCCCTTCTGATATGTGGCTTAAACAAGAAAGAGAAACCTTCCTGTAGCAGTCTCTCTGCAGCACCTGCCAGTGCAGCAAGAGCTCCCCTCTTTGTTTTCACANAACCCCAAGTTCTTTATTTCAACAGGAAATATATAGACTGAGTACTCTGGGATCTTTACAAAATCATCCACTTCAAACCAAACTGGACTTGCTTAGACAACAGGCTATTGTGAAGTAGTCAGACTGGGGAGAAGTGACTTTTCAAGGCAAATGCTTAAGAAAGCCTGTCTGATCAGTCAGAATCATTTATTCACCCCCAGAACCTTCTGAAAACAAACACCTGGCATTTCTTTAAATACAGGAATTTCTCCAAGCTTTCACCACTTCAGCCAATAATCCAGACACTGAGCCAGGGTCTCTCAGGTTGACTGGCTTCTTTATTGAAAATTTATTGAAGTTGCTTATTTTATTGAAAGTTTATTGAAAGTTCTTTAAAGATCTTAAGTACAGCCCATGAAAATCAGTAATGCACATACACTGAAAAGCAATAAAGGTAACAAGAAAGAGCAAACAAATCTGGAAGACCACTTAAGATATTAAGGAGGAAGATTTACTAAAACCTCCTAAAAAATATGACCAAATGTATGAGTGGGAACAGTAACTGCAATTTCAGTAACTATAGCAATTAAGGCACAGACTGTTAATTCTTTCTCTGGGCACAGACTGATGGTAATAAGGAAGATTTCTTATGGTACTCCATTACTGCTTGCTTTTGCTAACGTGCCTTAGTTTCAAACTATAGCTGCATGAATCAGGAGGAAAGTTGAAATATATCTTATTTTTCCAGAGAATGCTTTATCTCAGTCTTGAAAAAAGTAGAAGGCCTTCCTATTAGCATATTATTTTTAAGGGAAAAAAAAGAATCAGAATAAAATTTAAACATATTTGCACACACTGCAGATTAACTAATGCTTTGTCTCAATTATATGTTTGCTGTTTCAGTGGACCTGGTAGGGTGCTTCAAAGCTTCTGACTCATTTAGCTGTAGCTCCACTGTGTGGCCAATGTGAGAATATATCGAAGGAAAGAACTATCCAGCAATTTTCCAGTTGCTATGAGCTTTCATTCTCATCAGTTAGCTATCACCAGCTTTGTCCATAGTCTCCCCTCCCAGCAGGAAAGATTATAGGCTAATGCAACCTACTAAGGGCTTGATTTATTTTTTTTTTTTTCCCAATATTAATTTCAGGAAGCTTAACACTTTTGTTATATCCTGGAAAATGATGGCTTCCACATAAAACATCATAATGAAGAAAAGTAAATAGAATTTATATAGTATGGACAAAGGTGAAAGATATATTTGCCTCATAGAACAGCTTTTCATTTTTTAAGCAAATTCATGCTCTGATAAGACAGAAACACTGTATATCTGAAACACTGTAACCATAATTTCTTTTTCTGCTGAAACAATCTGCTAAGTGAGATAAATACATTACTTTGAATTACATGTCATTGATCATTAAATTCACTTACAAACAGTTATTTTCTTATGCTGAGTTATTTCTTTAGGACTCTTAAAGATAAAACCATTCAGGTTATTTGTTGTAGTGTCCATGTGTGTGCACAACCTTGTTTAATTTACAGCTGGACCAGAGATCTAAATCTAACATTCCCCAAGGGTGACTGGAGACAATACAGATCTATTGTTCATTCAATACAAGTACTTTTGGAAATGAACTATTAGAACAAATGCATTAAAAGTTCGTTCAGTGTTAACTGCAAAAGTGATGACTATTCTGAGGATTTAATAATACAATTCTGTGCTACCATTGCCAAACTGATTCATTCTAACAAGAAAGATTTTAAACTGGGAAATTACAATACAGTTAAGGTTGCCAGTTTGCATTATTTTATTCCTAGCTAAACCTTTCAGGCATTCATAAATTGACCATAAAGATTTGCTCTGCCCTAGGGCTACTGTGATACATATATTAGGCTGACAATCTGTTCCTTATTCAGCTTGCTGTCTAGATATGAAATATCACACGTTATCCTGAGTCTGCTTGCAAAGTCTGACAAGGGTGTATGAAGTTAAGAATCCAGTGACAAATTTTATCCTGTCCTTTCTCATATCAATTGACAATGCTCTGTGAAATTTTGCTCACTCAGTATTGATTATCCTCATGATAACTAACACAGTGATGATAATTTATCAGAATACTTCAGAAACATGATTTCATTTATATTCATTATACCTCCATAAGGCAACTAAGTAAGTGATGTTACCCTTATGCAGGGAATCAGAGAAAGGCAAGGTGACTTGCAAAAGGCTGTACAATGACTCAATGCATACTCATAAGACCAAGACTTTTCTAACCATGTATCTTCTCTTCTGGATTCTAGCTCCTGCCACATTTATCGGTCAGCCTGCTCTAGTGGGAGGTGCCCCAGCCCATGACAGCGAGGGTTGGACCTAGATTATCTTTAATCTCCCTTCCCATCTACACCATTCTATGATTCTGTGATTTTATGATAAAAGTCTTTGATACTAAGAATAATATTTTTACAACATATAAATGTAAGTGCACTGGCACTGTGAAGATACCTTTTCATGCACATTTAGTTCCATGATTAAAATTAATTAAAGACTGGTCCAGACTTAGAGTTTCAAATGCCCCTTTTAAAGTCATGCTGGCAACATCAAATATACACTCCTACCAGTCATCAAGCATCTGAAGTAATAGAATATGAGAGAGATAGTGATAAATAACATTGGTTTTTTAAGTGAGTCTGATAGTTCTGGGAAAGCTTTGGGTATTTTGGGTTTAACTGTTATTACCAAACCCAAAAGCTGTTAGCAGGAGCATTGTAACAAACTGTCATCTCCCCTTCTGCTCTTCCTATGATTACATTGGAGAGAATACCCAGAAAAGCATGCAAGATCTTAAAAATATTAACTCATTATATGTGTGCAAACTTTTAATTTTTATTTTAAAAAATACCTGAGAAAATTTCAGTCTTCACAAGGATGTGCTGTATGAAAATAGACATTTCACTTCACTTTATATGATGCCACAAAGACTTCCTTGAAGTTAAGCCTTCTTAAGAACTGCTTATCCTCTGCATTGCAGCATGGTCCTTGCTATCTCTGGTCTGACTCTCTCACCATCCTGATTTAAAAGGTGTAGTGATCTCTCACACCTGCCTCATTTCAAAGAGTTTGCTTCAATGCTTTAGTTTTAGAAAGGTTTTTAAGAAATATTGTTGAAAAGAAGAATTAACAATATTTTGAAGGAGAAGAATGTGAGAGAAGGAGAAATAGTATTAAAAAGAAGCTATAAGACATTTCTTTAGAAGAAGAAAGTCCAGAGAACTATATGTCAGTTTTTGTTTGGATTTTCTTTTTTGATGCAATGCTTTCCAGTATGATGTGTAGCCAAGGGAACACACAGCTTAGCTGAGTTTGAAATTATTATTATTATCTGTGTATATGGGGATTTATTTATCTATTATCAGCTGCTGAAGTAATTGAAAAGAATGTCTTAAGTTCCACTGATAATTGCAGCCATATACTTCTTAATATGCTCTCTGCTTGCATGTTTTTGAGAGCACCTTTTAGTGGCAAAGAGTATATAATTTTCTTTTATCTTCCACTGTCAATTCTTGCCTTCAAAGGCTGTGAATATACCATGTATAATACTCTGAATAATGAAACATTTGTTTTTGTCTGAATGCATAAAATAATATCAGTTCAGGCTGGTTAGTTATGTTTCAAAGACAAAGAAAAAAATCCAAGTAACTTTAACTGTATAGTAGTAACATATAGTATAGCATGTAAATATATTGTTATAGGATAAAAACAGCTTGAGAGAAAGGAATCACCTTCAAAGCATTTAGAAACTGTGGCCAAGAATCATACCAATTAAAACACAGGGAGAAAAGAAGGGGAAAAAAAATCCACATGGCTGAGTGTTCTCATTAAACTCAAAGTCTGTCAATAAATATTTATCTTTATTCTTCTGCCTGGAAGGAAGGCAGAAGAAAGACTGAGCAAAAACACTTATTTCTGTCAATGAGGCTTAGTAATCAACTCCATCACCAGAAGTCCTCTTGCTGCCAGCTGTCATTCAGATGACAGGTTATTTCAATATATCAGCACAGGGCCAGCTGGCAGGGGGATAGAAATGACAGCCTTGCTTGAGTAGTGAAAAATATTTTCAGCAGAATTAGCAAGGCTGAGATGCCTGTATATGCCTGAGGATACAACTAAGGCCAGAGCAAGAATGCATTTGAGCAAATAGGCAGATTTATTCTCTGTCTTCTAGTGAACGCAGAGAAGTATTTTTTTTCCAAAGAGCATGAAGTATGTCACTCAGAGGTAAATTAATGTTTGATCTATTTGACAGGTTACCTTTTCTCCTTTACGTTTATTTCCTGGTGTTCTCCTGTCTCATACATTTAACTCTTAGAAGTTTCAGCTCAACTCTTTTTTATTGCATGATATACAATGGTTTCTTTGGACTTCTGTCATCTTTGTGATCTTCCTTTTCCTCCCTTTTTTTCTGCATCTTTAGGGTCTTACTTTCTTCATTACTTCAGATTCTTCTCAGTCTCTGTAATTTGTTCCCTGCTGGGCATTCATTTGACTTCCAACCCTCTCAGAGGTTTAACTTTAGTTGACTTTAAAATTATGTGCTTAGGAATAATACTTGTATTTCCAGAACTTCACCACCCAAATTGGAAGGTCCTGCTTGTAGTGCTGCAGTGCAATTATAAGAAACTTGCACTGACTTTAATGGGAGCTGAAGGTATCAGAAGTTGTTGAAATTCAATCTCTGACTGTGAGTACAGGCAAACGAAAACTTGATTTTTTTCTGCTACTCATTTAGCGCATTTCTTTTATTTATCTTCAGGTTTCAAAGTCTCTTTTCATTATCTCTTTTCAATCCTGGCTTCTTTCCATCAAATTGTTCAAAAACTACTGAATTCTCCATTTCCATAGGCAGAATGTGGATTTAAAGTGATAGACTGGAAATTAATTTGACTTGGAATTAGCCGGTATTCTATATCTTACTTTCTGTTTTCAATTGCAATATATTAAATAACTATTTTCACCTTCAAAAATAATTTTGTAGACTTCAAAATGTAGGGAAAAGGATATTCATAGCTTCTACTTCCCCCCAGTACCCTCAAAGCAAAAACTTAATCAACTCTAAAATAAAACTTATATTTTCTATACTTTAAGTCACCTGAGCTATTTTATAATTACGGTTAGTAAATTTAATAAAATAAAATAAAATTTAAATAAAATTTCTGTAAATTAGACAAAGGAGGGATCTTATATAAGGGAAAATCACACAGTTATTTCTAATACTGAGAATTACATTATCTACAGAAGAAAGTATGCCTAAATTAATGTTTCTTATCACATACATGCATAATTCCATCTGTCTCCTATGAAGCAGATATCATCCTATCAGCACTGCTCAACACAGGTTGGACCATGAAGAAATAACATGAATTTCTGAGCAACATCTCATTTGAGTATCGATAACCATTTTGGGCCCCAACAAGATTTTAATATGCCATTTATAAATTTTTAGGCTGCCCTAAGGCATATTTTGCTAGTCCACTTGTCTGTGCCTTGTAGAGGTACAGAAAGTACCAGAACAGCTGCCTTCAACATTCCAAAGCAGTTTAACATTTTCCCAAAAATACCTTGAAGTATAGTTCTAATGGTATGCTCTAATCTATGTCTAATGGAATGTTCTAATCTATTTTGGTACAGATTTTTAATTTTAAGATGAGATTTCAATAACAAGAGGACATAACACAGCACCACCTTTCCATTTTGAGACTGCTTAACAGACATAGGGTTTAATGCACTTTTTTTCTTTTTTGCATATTCCTTGCTATTAGGATAGTGAAATCACTGCAAGAAAACAGGAAATTGCTCAGTTTTCAGGCATTCCTATAATGAAATTTCCAAAAATCTCACTGTTACCTACCTTCCTTTAAGGGATGCTTACACTGAACTCACTGAAGAGATTTACTTGCCATACTTATAATGTCATGCTGCCAGACTTTAGAGGACAACATAGTAAAATGCAACTTTTCTAAGAAAACTAGTGAGCTCTTTTCCTGGGTAAAGGGAGGGCCTAGAAATCCCAGTGGTCACTGAAAGGCCAGCTGTGTCACATCTTTATCCACAAAATATTCTTTGACTCTACATCCTTTAACATTCTCAAGCCAGCTTGCATCCCTAAGAGTGATGTTACTATTTTAAAAAGTGCAGCTAAGCAAACTGCAGACACAACACTTCCCTGTTTCTCATGACAGAAGAGGAGAAGAAAGTGCTACTTATACTGTGGCCTAGCAGCATTCAATATTGTTCAGTATTTGAATATCAGAGTGACAGGTGCCATACCAATATACAGAATTGCTTGAAGACATATAAAAGAACAACAACTGATCAATGGTAAACCTGTCTTTTATGATGCATAACTGCACTATGTTACTAATAAAGGTGCCTTGGAGGTAAAGCTAGTGAAAGCACAGATGGGTTCTGAGTGCCCTCTCCTAATTCTCTTGTGGATTTAGTGCATTATAAGCAGAAAGGAAAAAAGGGTGATTCTTCTGAGATGGCACACTGGAGAATTCCATAGTGTAGCTTACAGCACATTCATTAGCATGCTCTTTCAGATACAAGAGAAACATTAGAGGAT
The DNA here is from genome assembly GCA_013399915.1 of Illadopsis cleaveri. Classification (NCBI taxonomy): domain Eukaryota; kingdom Metazoa; phylum Chordata; class Aves; order Passeriformes; family Timaliidae; genus Illadopsis; species Illadopsis cleaveri. The sequence continues at coordinate 527,902 of VXBB01020638.1, forward strand.
ACTGTAGGAAAATGATCATAAATGAGCCACAAATCATTAAATTAATTTTTTAACTTCTGGAATGCATCAATCCCTTTTCTCTCCTATCACACTTTCCCTGACATCATCAAAGACTGCTTCAAACCAGAACAAATCCAGCTAAGACATAATGTATTATTCAGGGCTGGAGTCAGACCCAGTTTCACTGGGACAGTTGCACATCATGTGTCCAGCACCCCCATTTCCCACATCTCCCACAACTGTAGTATCTTACAAAAATTAATAGTCACATGGTGGTATCCTTAAGGGTGCAAGTAAAAAATAATACAAGGAAAAAAATAAATTAAGCAAAAATTACAACTCTTAAATAAAACTCAGGAATTCATGCTTAGGAAAAGACTTCCAGAAAAGATAGACATACAAAAATTGAGTATGTTGTGGAAAGAATTGGGTGTTCTACACCTTTTGAAAAAAACCTGTCTCTGCAAATCCACAGAACAATTACATTAACCTAAGATATCTTAAATTACTGTATGGAATGTGCTTTTACTATATTTAGGTAAAATAGTCAGAACCACTAACAATGTTCTTAAAATCTTCTGACACTATATATTTTTAAAAGTTGATAGAATCACCATTTTCAATGATTCATGAAGGTCTAGGGCAAAAGTTGTTGCTACCAAACAGAGAAGACAGGCACTTTAAACGCTGAAATGACTGTCAAAAGGCTACTTCTGAAAGAGGCAAACTGATAAGCAAAATTAATAGGACTTAAGCCAGTAGGGAAAGACATTCCCTCATATTTCAAGGTAATGCACAATTCTGCTTTCACTGATCTAGCTAATAAAAAAGATTTCATGTATCAAATGAGTGCTTAAATATATACCAGGCCATTTCTTCTGATTTTTTTTGAATCTTTGAACAGGAAGAAAGAAAACAGCCATTATGAAATATTATCTCATATAAATATTTAAGGAAAAGGGTAAATATTTGGTTGGCTGCACACTGTAGTTATCACTGACTGTTTAGTTATGGAAATTGCTCAACAGCCTCTGCATTTCCTGCATTTCTTTTTTCTCTGATATTCCCTGGGAAACAGTGATAAAAAGCTTATGTATGTTTAACTCCATGAGATGTTGACAAGTTGAATTAATTTCTCAGAGTTTTCTGTAGTTTTAAAAACATGGATGCGACCCCTTGTTTCACACACAGCAGGCTTGTTACAACCATGAAAGGATGCCACATTCAAGACAATTAAACTGATTTGAAAAATTGTTGCCACTATGCAATGGTCTCCAACACAGATGCTGAATTTCTGGGCTTTATTCAAATGAATTTCCTTTCCTTTTCTTCCCCCATTCTATAGTTAGTCCATTTGTCTTTTTAATAATTTGTCTTATGGTATCTTTCATCTTTTGTCCCCCTAACTGAGCAGTAGTGAAAAATCTTCATATGCACAATTTCTCCTGCTTGCTAAAACATGATAACAGTCTCCAGTTCTGTTTTTTCTCTAAATCCCACTCTGTAATTTGGCCATACAACCTGTGCTCTGCTCAATCTCAAACAGTGCCTTTTCCTCAGCACACTTCCATCCAACGACTGGAGCTAAGCTTGGCCACAGCTGATTCACCAACAAGATCATCTGACACTGGGCTGCTTAAACTGGCTTGGGCTTTAATCAGGGCAGGGTATCATGTTGAACACATCACCCTACTCCAATACTCCAAGGATTCTGGGAGCCAATCAGTGGTGTTGGACCATGCATACATACATACATACATATATATATATATGTATAACCATTCTGGTTCTGCTTGGTCCATCTGATTTGTACCTTTTTTTTTCTAAACAAATAGTGTCTGGTAAGTTATTCAGCACAGTTACGCAGAGTTAATCAAAGGTTCTTCATGTGAACATCATTTAGACAAACTTAGGTGATGCTGTGTCCAGCTGTACTCCCTCCAAAAAACTTTAGTGACATGAGCCTGAATTACTGTAGGTTGATCTAAAGATAGCTCTTCTGACTGCTGCACAACATCAGTAGGTGCACTGGGGTTTTATGACATTGCCAGGGAGGAAGAAAACAGCTGATGTGGGAATCTGAGAGGCATTTTTACTAACCTTTTTGCTCGATTGATGGGTTTAAATCACAGTTCATACAAAAATTTATGGAACCCAGTGTAGGTCCCCACTCAGCGCGCTTCACAGTTACAAGCTTAATCACAAATAATATGTAAATAATTTACATACAGGTAAAAATGCATAAGTAGAGACTTTTATGCACAAATAATTAAATTTATACCCTTTGCTATTTCAGCTATAAACAGGTAACTGTTTCATAACAGTTTATATACATTCCCAATATTCATATACACTTGAATAAAAGAACATTGCAGAGATTGATAATTTGCAGGTATTTGACTTTTTCTGCACTGTATTATTTGATATTATAATTAGTAATTTGAGGAAATGGTCAAAAAATCTAAGTATGTATTGAAATTTATTTCTATCTAGGTAAGGGAATAGATTCAATTGGCAAGATGAATGGGAAGAAGATAAAGAAAATGAGTTTAAGAACTGAATCTTATCACCCAAGATTTGCTTGTCTGGCTTTTGTAATTAGTGATTGATAATACTTTCTAGAGAAGAAAAACCTACAGCTTAAAATTTAAATAATAACAGCAAAATACAAAGAGTACTGTAGTGGACAAGACCCCAAAAATATCTTAAATTAATAAAAAATATGGACTAAACAAACGAGTATGAAAATTTCAAATACTGAAGACCTTAAACAAGAAGGTATTTTAATAGGAAACTTTTGAACACATCTTAATATCTCAGGCAGATTTTTTTGTGTAAAAGCTTTTGCCCACAGTTTGACAAATCACCATCTTCAATATTAATATTCTCAAATATGTGATTTGGGCATAATTTTCCTTTGCTAGCAATTTTTCAGGTAATGCTTTACTACTCTATAAACGTCATTCCCTGCAACTACATAGAAAATACTTAGGACCCTTTCTAAAGTTTCTACAGTTTAACTGAATCTTCATAGGAGTTACTGAACTTAGTATTTCTTTCCCAAGAAGACTGATATTTAAATTCCATAATTTTTGTGTTTATTTTATCTGCCTTCAAAGATCCTTCACCTTTTAATATTTTTACCAACAGTAATTCAAAAACTCAAGCATATGTATGTCACCTACTTACTAGTAAATGTGGTCAGAAAACTCATGTTGTTCTCTGTGACAGCAAGAGCAAAAAGGACAAGATTTTAACAGAAAGAGACATTGAGCTTCCTAAGAAAAAGAATTCTAACTTATGGATTTATCACTTGAATCACTTCCAAGTCTCCTTTACAGCTTACAAAATATGAAGGTTATGCTTTTAAAAAAAATTGAATCTTGATTTTAATTATGACAAGTCTACCAATACAATAAAAAAGGAATTATTCCTCTTGTGAACCAAACGTGCATTGTGACTAAACAGCTTGTGATAATTTAATGGTATTTGAGTCCTGAAATGAATATTTAATCTAAAACAAAAAGAAGAATCTTTAGTGCTTTAAAACTGCTTTGACAGATAGCCAAATAAGTATATTTTAGATAAACTCAAGCAGTTCATGCTACATAAATATGATTTGATAATGGAAATGTAAACATTACTTTATTGTACCCAGTTTGCCTTCATCACATGTCTGATATTTGTACCAGAGATTGTCACAGGTAGTTAACACAAGTGCAGTTGAAGGAGTCAGAAATTAAGTGACAGAGCTCTGTATCATTACACTTCATGCTATTTACATTTTTCCCAAGATTAGGTTTATGCACTTAACAGAATCTTTTTTCCCTACCAAGTGTACTTGACCACATAATCACAGTGAGGTACCATACGTTACAGCCATGAGAACAGAATATTCAAATGCAACAGCTGAACGAACATGGGCAGGTGTGACCAATATTTAGCTATGCTGCTGCCAGGGAATGGCACCTCTGCACAGTGCAGGGCAGACATGCCAGCTCAGCCAGGAACCTCCTGCAATGCACTCCTTTAAGCAGGTAAGATATGTCCTGGAAGACTTTCTTTAGTTTAGCAGAACCACACACAGGCTATGGTTGCTTCCATATGGATACATTGTTCAAAACCAGGAATGGACATGAGGTACATAACTGCAACTTAAAAGTCAGGTAGATGGTGGCACAAGAACAGGACACAGACTCAACATCCTGCAATGTCTAAAGCTCAGCTTCCAGACATGACACCTCAAAGACCTCAAAGTACTCTTAAAAATATTTTGCTTTATTCTCAGGAACTCTGCTTAACGGGGGGGAAAGGAAGAGAGAGTAGACTCTGGCCAGTTCACAGATCTGCTTGGACAATTGTCATGGGAGATAGCTCTGGGGAAAAAACAGGTCCAAAAAAGACAGTTCATCTTATCCAAGCACAAGAACAGCCCACTTTCTTGTGCAAGAAATAAAGCAAGGGAGAAAGACAGCCTACATGGCTGAACAAGGAGCATGTGACTACACTCAAACACAAAAGGAATTCTGTAGGAGGTGGAAGCAGGGTCAAGGCACCAAGGACAAATATAGAGATAGGGTACAAGGATAGAGGCAAGTCAAAACCCACCTGGAGTTAAATCTGGAGCGAGTCACAAAGGCTAAGAAGGGAAGTTTCTACAGGAACATCATAAGCAAAAGAAAGGCCTAAGGAAAATCTGGGACAGAATAGAGCCCTGAGAAACCAGCCCTAAGTGATCCTGCTCTGAGCAGAGAGTTAGACTGAATGTTCTCCAGAGGCTCCTGCAACCATCCTATGACCGTGTGACAACCCCAGCATACTCGTATGCTATATACCTGTAAAACCCCTGAGCTATGGCTGGCTTCAAAGGACTTTGTGTCCTGTTCATCAGGAATCAGCGCAGGATTCCTGCTCACTTTTTCTTTTCCAAAGGAAATGTGAAGAAGTAACTACAATTTTTATCCTAAAGAAGATAAAAACTTTTTTGTTCTGTGCAAACACCTATGTAATAATAACTGATTAACAAAATACAGCAATTTGCACCTTTACTGTTGTGCATATAAGAGAACTTAGAGAAGACTTCTGCCTTTGCAGAGAGAGAATGCCCTTACCTATTAATACCATTATGGAGATACTTAATTTAATGTAGAGTAAAGGGACTGTTGCCAGAATAAATTAGATGGACCTGAGATATGTGATGCCTCCACAAATTACCAATTATTTTCTCAGACATAACTATCATGATTTATCTCTGACCAGTGTTACTTCTTTCCGTATCTTTCCCATGGTAATCCTGCTCTGTTTTCTGTTTTTACAGCAACACTGGTCAGTATTAAGATGCCAATATCATAACAGAATGCCACAAAAGAACTAACAACTAAACAGACCCCAAATTCTGTGACTGTGCCACAGCCCAACAACACTGTGCCACACAGCTCTCAGCAAGAACTTGCTCTTTCCATGCCCTGCTTACCCTGGCTGGCCATGCTATTCTGGCCTTTCTTTGTCCTGATAAGAGTTGAAGATACATAACTGTTCAGCATCCTGTGATCCGTGCTTTCCTCTTTCCCAACAGTACTTCTCACTTGGAATACATTGTGACTGTGATGCAGAACAGCTTCTTCACCTTTCCTTGGAGAGCTGGTACCTAACCAGCTCACCCAGTAAGCACACGACATTTATTTCTACCTACCATTGCTAATACTTTCTATGCTATGCCAAGGGAATTTAAAAATTCTCCTGTTATTCTCCACTCCATGAGCCATCAGGGATCCTACACAAATACCCAAAACCCAGAAACCACCAATGCAGCATCTTCCATTCTATTTCAGGGTGCCATTGGTCTTCCACAGCATAACTTGCTCTTTTTGTCAGCAGGTTAATAGTTGAATTACAAATTCAAATGAGAAAAAAAAATTGTACAAAACCTATGCTAATTTTATATTAATAATAGAAAAAACTATTACAGAAAAAGTTATTATTTTATAGGAAAGATTTTCAATTTTGACAGTAATCCCAGCTCTTACAGTCTGATTGAGTGTCTGACCTTCTTTCTTTCCCTTGAATAGGCCTTTTTATAGCATGTTTCTAGATAGCTACAATGAAGAAGGGCAGAAAAACCTGCAGTTAATCACCTTCTTCTCTAGAGATCAGAAATGGGTCAAGTGTAACTGTTCAGTATCTGAACAAGTAGTGTTAAATAAAAAGAATTAATGTCTTTATGTTTCTGCATGTTGATGTGAAAATATATTTGAAAATTCTTTTAAAAATCAGCCATATCTATGAAATACATCAGCATAGTTCTTGCTGTTTATCATAAGAGCCTTTATACAAAAATAAAACTTGTCATCCCTTGGTGAAAAGCACATGTGAATTATCTGAGTGACTATGCTACTTGTAAAGTATCAGTCTTTGCAACAGCTTCGGCATAAATACATTTTTATCTAAACACAAACACAAAAAGAAATGCTACAGTTATTGATTGCAAAAGTAGTGCTGTCTGGTTACTCTTTATTTAACAAATAACTCTGCCAAACAGAGAGCACATTCCTCAAAAACTTCATTATCTAACATCCCAGCTTTGCAAGCACTTTTGTGTGTGTGTGGTTACACACGTAAGTAGTTCCTTTGATTTCAGCAATACTTCTCTGACTGCATTTACCTTCCAAAATGCCTTTTTCTTGCCTGAATTAAGCAGATGACAAAGTCAAGGGAAAGGAAGACTGCAAGAAAGATGAATCAGAGGGATTTGGGCAAGGCTTCCTATGCTATCGTGGGAGAAAGGTGGCTGCTTCTCCAAAAGAGCTGCTTAGAGAAGAAGCTTAACTCAGGGCTTCCCAATCACCTTCTTGCAGTCTGTCCAGCCCTGGCTGCTGTTTGGGAGATTAGCCTATGAAAAAGCCCACAGTCAGATGCCAAAAGCCCAGGTTAAAACCATGCTCCCTTATTCCCATTCCCAGAGTTTGCAGACCAGGAACTGAAGCACATAATCTACCATGTTGTGGTGGCATTAAAATGTATTTTTTTAGTCTCTAAATCCACTTTGCTGACTAGACCAGAAATGTAAAGTAGCAAACACAAAAGCCTCATCCCCGAGATATTTTAGACAGAAAAAGGTTCAGCTCTCTTTTTCTCCCTAGGCCAGGCATGCAGAGATTCCAACTGGAGAAACACTTCCCTTCAGCTAGAAAAATATTTCATGATCTGTATTTGTGGTGATGGTGGTAGTGTTGCAGTCAAGCCCTTCAAACACTTTCTACAGCCAAGAAATACTGAAAATCAAACTGCTATGGTATAAAAAAGTTACAATATTAGGCAATTTTAATTATTACATGTTGTAGATCAGACAAATTTGCCACTTGGTCTTTAATATATTAAGTTCACACACACATATATGGGATTGACATACCTACCTAAATAAGTTTTTGTTGGTAAGTATCATGTTAGATTTCATTTACATACTATGTCACATACTGGTGATACAATCTTTTTAGTCTGCTTGGAGAATACATTAATGCTGTCAGTTTACAGAATCTTCCTTTTTCCTATCCCACGTGTCAGCACATAAACACAAAGAATACAGGCGCATAAGTCAAGGTCATTACATTTCTAAAAGAATCTATATTTGTCATTATGCAAAAAATAAAGTATTAGTAGTTGCCAATTTTATCATTATTTCTCATGGCTTAAACAACTGTTGTAAACAATTATGTATTTACAATTTTTAACCATTGCATAATTTCAGCCAATTGCTCATTTGTTTTGCTGAGGAAAATGGTATAAGATAAAAACTTCCTTAACATACAAAACACGTTTGCCTTCAAAATTTCCAAGAGAATTAAAAAAGCCTTTTTGAAAATCGTTCATGTCTTTGAAGACTGATAAAGACTCTGAAGACTTTTCTCATATTTTCAAAATATTTTCAAATACTGACATCTCTCCTTATAAGCATAGGCAGGCTTTACAGTCTTCAAAATTTGCATTTATTTTACCAGGATGTTTGCACTGCACAGGTAAAAGAACAAAAATAATGAGGAGAAACTATTTCACCTGGATTAATCCCTTTTAAGATGTTACCTTATAAATAATGAGCTTCAGTAATCAGTTTTTAATCCAAAGAAACAAACAATAGTGACGAGTTATATTTTAAATTCCTTCACTAAGCAGTGATACTTCAAATCTGAACATATCTGTCACTTTACCTAGTCATCCATCACTTGGTGATGAAACTGAAGTGACCCTGACTGTGTACAATTTATTCAGTGTTCCAAGATTTCAAGCAATAGGATAAAACCATCCTGCAGTGTGAGGTTTTTTCCCCAGCTTTGAAGTAAACACTAGGGAGTTTAATCCACTGTCAGAGACATTTGCCCTTTCAGAAAGCAATGCAATCTCTAAGACTGCAGAAATGCAAAGCAGCTGTTTCAAAACAAGATGAAGTAAGTCTATTAGTTCACTGAATGACTGCTGCACTCAGTAGTTTTCAGTAGTGGAAGAAAATCAAATCTAACCCACCAAGAGCATTTGGCCACCCTTCTGTGAATCCTCTGCATTTCCTCCTTTTCTCTGTCTATCACAGAGTACAGTATCACACTGTTCATTTCATTTGTCCCCTTTTGTTTATTTATTAGTGTTGGACCAGATAACCTTTGGAAACTGCTTAATGGAATGAGAGGCCTAGCAAACACACTGGCCTCGGACCTCCCCTTTCAAGTTCGTGTTTCCTCCAAAAGTCAAAAATTTCTGTGTAATTCTACTGAGATGATCCCTTTGTTCTAGATGATCACATTGGCAGAATTTTGAAATACATCCGCTTAAGTATAATAGAAAGATAATGTCGAAACCCTATAAATCAATAAGCACCTGTAAGATCTTGAAAATTATATGATTTCATACCAACTTTGGTTGTAAAAACTGTAATTTTTTAACCAGTACAGCTATAAAAATTGTTGTTATAGCTCCAGCTATTCCAGAAAAAATGCCTAAGAGATGAACGTTTTTCAGTTTATGTTTAAAGGATCCATTCTGCTGCAGGCATCTTTACACCCATAATACTGAATCCATGCTGAGTGAATAACTGTACCCAGGGAGCAGAACAAGGAAACCTTAATAACAGGCTCAGCAAGAGATCTCAGTCATTCTGATATTCCTCTGTGCAAGAGAGGCTGAGAATGCATAAGGAGCAAAAGCCACAAGTAATTTGTAGCATTTCACAGTTACATTAACACCTCTAATTGTAACTGACAGGGCAATTAAGGCTGAAAAACATCCCAATACACTGCTTTGTACATGATGATTGTCCCACTGAAAAAACAGAGCCATGTACTCTGTTTGGAGGAAAAGTGTTTCACTTTATTTTCCTCCATTGAAGTAGATGTCCCAGTTCATCATGCCTCATTAGAGGTTTGTGTTGCCATAAACATGATTATTTCAAACAATCACAAGCCTTCATATCAAGCACATAATTTAACAATTCCCTTCTCAATACAAATGTCAACAAGGTTCTTTTTTAAAAAAAGAATGTTAATTGTTATATAATCCATTAAAATAATGAGTCTTAGAATACTGAACAGGCAATGTAGGCTGAACACAAATATATCACACATTGACCCTCCTTTTTTTTAATGAAATTCAGACTATTCACTTCATGTGTCCAGGTTTACCAGGTTTTGTACAATTTTTTCTACCAGTTTCCCTTCCTCCCACACACATGCACAGCTCCCTATGGCATAACAAGCTAGTTGTGTCCAATATTCACAAGTAGCTAAATTATGTAATCACGAATTAACAGATTTTTTTTTCTGTCAGAACTTGATGCATAGGGCCCAATATCTACACTACAGATATCTATGGGGGAGAGAACACTTGATTAGATCTATTTTAATCCCAAGAGACTGAATGCCCATTAATAATCAGGGTGTCTTCATCCTGAGTAATCTTCAGGCACACCTTACTGTTTAGTTTCATCAAAAAGGAATCCTGTTCATTTGGCCCAAGACTGTTTCACAACATGAACTGAAGAAACTATAGATGACTGAGAGATTTATGCCAAAAGCACATTCCTGATTCAAATTAAAATGCTACTGTAGATGCATCTGTATCTGATTCTTCAAGTAGAAAGACAGTAAAGTCTGTGATTTAGAAAGAATGAATCCCTCTCCAGCTTCTGCACATATACTCAGGATTCAAAATGAGTGGGATTTTCTTCTAGTCTGAGAACTTCCCCAAATCTTAGCTGCTGTTTATTTTTCTATTAATCATTTGTTATATACATCTGTATATCAAGCAATATTATCGGCCACAATTTACACATCTTTGATTATAGGATACAATCTTAAAAGAATATATAAGAATAAAAATAGTCTGAAGGCTGAATAATTATGTAATTAGTTCTGGAAATTAAATAAAATAGAATAATAAAATGACTGATCTTAGAAAAATACTCCCATCTATATCCAAAGTGTGAAAGAGATAATTTTAAGGGTGAGCAGTGGATTTCAGTGTGCTTTTGTTACCTTGCCCAACCTACACTCAAGACAGAGTATTGAAGGGAAAAAAAAGGACATAACACAAGCCAAATCTGTAATTGCAAATGTCATGGCAACATACAGGCCTTTATGGACCTGAAAAGAAAAGTGAATCCATTAAGATGATACCAAAATATTAAGAGAGCTGAAGAACTTGATATATAAAGAGAGGATGAATGAATTGTGTTTATTCAGCCTGGGAAAGACCAAGCTGAGAGGGGATCTCCCCACACAATTTATAAAAATGCCTAAATTATAGGTACAGAGAAGAAGGGTATAATCTTTTCACAAGAATGCAGAGTGATGGAATAAGAGCTAACATGCACATGTTGCTCATGGGAAATGCTGTCTAGATACATGAAAAGAAAAAGCACCCGAACAGCTGAACATCGGAATAGGCTGCTATAAAAATTAGCAAAATATCCGCCATTGAAAATGCTACTTAGCTTGGCAGTGTCCTAATATATAATATCCTAATCTGTGACCTTGACCTGTTACAGAACTTGTACCACCAATTCCAGAGGTCTCTTCCTAATGCAAGCTGTTCTGTGTTTCTGAGATCTGATTAACAATAGAAATTCTACACACAAGGTGAAAAAAACATTCTTTCTTTTTCCCACTGGAATCCTGAAAGCAGCAGTTCATGCATATTTTTACCTTGAAAATGCTAAATAATAGCATGTTTTTTTGTTTTTTTTATTCACACTGCAGACAATGAGAAAAATACAGAGACATAGGTTTTATATCCTCCCAAGTTTATGCCTTATCTGCTACAACCTGGTTTCATGAGTAAAAGACTGATAAAACGAGAATGCTAATGTTAAGAGGGCTTTAAAGAAGTAGAATATCTTACAAGAAATTTTAACACCCTTCACCAGCATTTGTGGGCAGAATCATCCCTGCCCTCCTCTCCTTTATACTCTTGATAAAAAGTCTCTAGAGGAAGAAACTAAAAAATTTAGATACCAGATAGTAGACTAGATAAGGAGGCTTCTTTTTCTTCCATGAAAATATGAGGGACAATTGAAGACATTGAATTTCCATTGCTTTTAATCTTTCTAAAGAAAGGAAGCACACTTTGAGATTGTTAACTTGGCTTTTGTCACAGCAATGGCCTACTACACACTTCCAAAGACAAAGGACTTACCAGATATCTTTAGCCATTTGTAACTGGTCTCCTCTGGACACTGTTGGGCTTGTGGACCAGGGCAAAGTGATGGCTATACATGGATTGCTTCTGATATGTAAGCTACTGGTCACTGTCTTCCATCCATCTCTCTCTTCTTCAAAGTCATCAGGGCCCTTCCTTTTTTTTTTCTGTACTCTAATTCGACCTTCTCTTCTGTCCTCCTTTTGGTAAATGCTCAGAGTATTTCCTTATGATACATTACTTAAATACCAGTGGCTGCCAAAATTTGCCTATATTAGCTTTGTACAGCAATTGCAAACACTTAGATAAAATGAGTACAGAATGAGTCAGAAAATTCAGTAATATGAAGTGAAAAACAGGTTTTGAGTTTGGGTGGTTTGTTTTTCTTTCCTCAAAGTTGTGAGCAGCTTGTTTAAACACAGCTAAGGCCAAAAGATGTTTGTGTTAGAAGAGATTTTAACAGCACATGGCATAAGTTAAACGAAGTCGAAAATAAGATTTTTTTTTCCCCCTAAAATATAAGGCACTGTTGCAAATCATGAGCTCGAATCCACTGTCATGTTGATCAATTTTTACGTTAATGTAAATGGAACTGCATTGTTGTTCCATGTAACATGGCATTAGCAGACTGGTCAAACACAGGGAATATAGAGAGAGAAGGGGGAAACACCAGAACACCAGAGCAAGTGAAAACAAAAAAAAACAATCAATGTTTCCCCAGAAAGACCACCCCCACGCATTTGCTTGCAGACTAAAGGGCTACTGGGCAGGGAGCAAGAAGTGGTCACAGCACCAGCCTGGCAGAGTTCAAGAAGTGTTTGGACAACACCCTCGGGGACGTGGTGTGATTCTTGGAGTGTCCTGCACAGGACCAGGAGCTGCACTCGATGATCCTTGTGGGTCCCTCCCAACTCAGGACAATCTATGACTCTATGACAAGGCTTCTCGCTTTTGGAATTGGACCAGGAGAAGTTACAGTCTTCTCCACTGGGTGGCAACGTAGGATATAGCAACAGACAGAGCAGCTCTCTCCGCAGGACCACCAAAACAAGGGACTTTTCTCCTGTTGCTGTTTCACTTTGCAATGCTGTGAACACGTGGGGGAAAAAAAAGAAAAGGCATCTTTGAACACGGGTAATTGATTATGGGCTAATCAGACTTGGTGTAGTTCAACAAGTATTAATATAACTCCCCCCCAATTTTTTGTTTCTTTTTGATCATAATAATATAATGAAATGGACACTAAAGTTACCATTAGATGTGCTGGAAACTACTGCCAACTTCTCATAAGTGGTTTTGCACATGCATCATGGCTACAGTTCTGTGATTTTTTTACAACAAATGATTTTGCAAGTCATTTGAACTAGCAGCAAGAAAGTGTAAGATATAAATAAGGTTAAAACCCCCCACCAAAGACTGCGTCTCTGATTTCTTTAAAATACAGAATGTATTTTCTCTGACAAAATTCCCTAGAACATAATTACAGCATGTATCTGTACCTCTTAATTGCCAGAAGACAGGTGAAAGGGATGGAGCATTACTCACATCCACACAAGCTTAAATGCATAAGGTCAGAATTATTTCAAACACACATATAAATGAGACAAATTAACTTAATACACTGCCTATTTACCAGGAGATGTTTTTCTAAGACATGAGTTGTTCTGTACCTAGAGAAAGATTTTGTTCTCTTTCTATGAAATGATAATCTATTTTATTCAAGGTCTATTTAATACTTATGGAAAAAGGGGGGTTAAAAAAAAAAGACAGTGTAAATCCCAAATAGCTAAAACAGTTTGGGGATTGATGCAATTATTAAAGAAAACTGCTCATCTGAACAACTGTAGGATCTTTTTACATATGGCTTCTCTTCATGTATTCCAGTACAATTTGTGCACACAGCTGAGACAAGAGTTTTTCTTGTCGTGAGCATCTGCCTGACTCATCGTGTGTGCTGCATCTACCACTGTGAACTGTTCCAATGGCACTGCTGAAGCATCTGCCACACAGACTCCCTCTACAGAGGAATTCAGGCCTTGAGGAATCTGAAAGGAAGCAGGGAACAGCACATCAATGAGCTCTAGCTGGAGTCCAGAAAACTTGGGTTTTTTTACCTTCTGGTAACATCTAAGGGTGGTGCACAGTGGTGTACTTGTAACTACAGCTCCTTGAGGCACAGGGTAAGAGTGACCCACTTCTGTACTTCTCTCTTGGTAGCCGTGAAATATGCTCTGAATTGTCTCTCTATGTTTGTGGTGATTTTCACTGGGGTAGAGCTAATTTTCTTCACAGTGGCGGGTATGGGGCTATGTTTTGGATTTGTGCTAAACAGGGTTGATAATATAGAGATGTGTTTGTTATTGCTGAGCAGGGCTCACACAGAGTCAAAGCCTTTTCTGCTTTTCCTACTGCCATGATGGCAAGGAAGTTGGGGGTGCATGGAAAGTTGGGAGGAGACATAGCCAGGACGGGACCCAAACAAACTAAAGCGATATTCCAGACCATAGGACATCATGCTCAGTATACAGAGTGGGGGGGAAGAAAGAGGAAGGGGAGTGTTTGGAATGATGAAGTTTTGTCTTTCCAAGTAACTGTTACACGTGATGGAGCCCTGCTCTCCTGGAGATGGAAAGCAGGGAATTAGTTCCTTGTTTTGCTTTGCTTGTGCGTGTGACTTTTCCTTTCTCTACTAAATCGTCTTTATCTCTACCCCTGGCTTTTCTAGCTTTTACCCTTCTCATTCTCTCCCCAGTCCTGCTATTGGGGTGCTGAGGAAGCAGCTGCTGGCTGGGGTTAAACCATGAAAATCTTCCCTCAGGGCGCAAATGTTTTACCATCAGACTTACTTGTTCTTGAGGGCAAGATTCAGATGATCTAAGCTATGCAACCACTCTGTGCTGCATACTCCCAAATGATTACAGGGGTTAAAAACAGCCAGTCCACTAGGACTAAGTATGATGTGCCTCTCCCTATTGACAGCAGACTCAAGAAGTCCAAATCAGATGCCTATGTTTATAGTGATAGATGTCAGTTGCATCTCACCCAAAAAAATGAAGCTGTACACTCAAATTGTTGTACACTTCCTTGGGCACTCAAATACAGAATTGTCAACATATGAATACAAAAGAATATGGACTGAAACATGACCTAAATTAATTTTAATTTTAAATTCCTCACAGGGGTCAAAGCAAATAAACAACTTCTGGCTGTTTGATTCAACTCTTTTTCCATATGAATATATTCCTTTACTAACCAATTAAAATTACAGAGAGGGAGCAGAGCCAAGTTATCAGCTCTTGAACTGACTGCTAAAAAATTCTCATTTGAAAAACGAATTATCTCTGTATTAAAATAGTTATTTGAAATGAAATGATGACAGTGAATCTCTGTGAATACAGCCTGTGCTGTAAAAAGGCTGAAGGGTAGTCTTCCAGAATCAGCTTTTGTTGGTTTGATCACAGTAAAAAACTTTCCTGTACTAGAAATATATGTCATCCAGGGCCAGTAATACTTATCTAGACACTCTTGTTCAAAAATCCCCTATAATGGTTTATGCCACCTCTCTCCATTAGCTGTTATCTAGCACCCCTGCACCACTCAGCGTTGCTTTTCTACCATTCAGAAATTGCAGTTTGTTAACTGACAATGTTTAATACTTTTCAGTGCAAAATGAAACATCCTTATATCAAAAACATTGTTTGGATTTTTAAATTAGTTTTTTATTTATTTTAAACATCTTCTGTTCAAGGATTTCAGGAGGCACTGCTTATATATTTTTCTTCCTTAAGTAGAATAGAGCAAGTTGTTTTGATGTTTGCATTTAATAGTGTTAGCTGCCATACTATCTTTGTAGATTCCAGAAATACTTAATTTATCACTGATAAAATGCATTTTTATTAGATGTAACATAGGCTAGGCTTGTTATTTCATCTGTAACTGTTGTAATAATGTGTGATTCAGATGTTTTAATGACATCAGAGTATGAGAGTGAGACATATTAAAATAAGAATTGCTGGGAACCTATTTTATACAGGAACATAAGCATCTCTAAAATATTGTCATTTTCATAGTTGCAAAAAGGACATGAACATACTGTGTTTTATAGAATTTTATAAGAACTGTTTCAAGAACTTTTTAGTAAAAGTTTATAACAACTGTTAATGAGAACTGAACTGTGCCCAGAGAGATTGTGAAGTCTCCCTCCCTGGAGATAATTCCAGAACTATCTGGATGCAATCCTGTGCCACCTGCTCTGGGAGGACCCTACTTGAGCAGGGAGGTTGGACCAGATGTACCCCTGTGGGTCCCATGCAGCCTGACCTGTTCTGTGATCCTGTGGCTGAAGACTTAAAATCTGGACTTTCAGATAGCATAACATCACCCACAGTGGAAACAGGCTAAGGAAACAGGGAAAATTAAAGGAAAAGTTAATCTTCTTTTCATAAACACTCTAATTCTCTCCAAATCTGTTCCCAACTTTATCTTATATTTAAATTGAAACTTTGAGAAACAACGCGAAACACAAGGCTTGGTGCCTTATTCAAGAAGATCTTCCGTCCTTGACCTACAGTACTGAGAAAGAATTAAACTGATGCTTTGTCTTGACTAATTATTTTATACAGCTCAGTTCAGTGAGCTTAATACATTATTTTGACCACAAGACCAGTACTAGCAAAAATAGAACAACAGTGTTATATGCCATAGCATGCAATACATGGATCATCATGGGTACCTAGATCTCAAGTGAAATATCTCCAACACTTAGACACAGCTGCTCTGGATCAGTCTACCTTCTGTAACATTTAGTCTTTAGGCTATTTTGGTTTTTTGTCTCAGCATAGATACTTTGTATTAGCCTGAGTTACTAGATATTTTAAACTTTGATGACATAAATTCTACCAGTACTTTTAGACTGATGCCCTTTACAGACAAAGGGGAGAAACAAGTCCTCCTAGAAAGTTCTATCCAACTATTTGGAAGACTGAACTAATTGCATCCTACAAGGGTCCATTTATATCTTCACTGAAAAAGAGGCCAAGAGCCCCTTTCAGACATGCATTTCTTCACACAAAATACCTGGAATATATAAGATCAAGAACAACACAAGTTTCAACATGGCAAGCTCTTATTCACATAAGAAATAAATGTTTTTAATGACAGAGACTCAGACTTAGGAGGAGAAGCTGCATCTTATTACACAGCAGCTGTACACTAGAATGCAACCCCTCCATCCAAGGGATTTTCTCAAATATGCATGAAGATTCCCAACAGTTTGAAGGAAGGTCTTGCTGGTAGCAGAGATATCTTGTTTATTCTGAAAGGAGGACAATCCGTTGTGAGACTGAACTGGCTTTTTTTTATGGTTCTCATTTTCTTTCTTTGTCTCACAGATATAAAGCATGTTTTTAGGAAGAACCTACAGAGTCCCCTGTTGCATGAATGTAACAATTTAGTTCAGCTGCTTTGAGCTGTTCTTCATAATAACTTCTGATATCTCAGGTGCTACCTGAACATGAAAACTTTTCATATTTGGATTAGTGCTTGACTGGATCATTTACTAAGGCTGCAGCATGGCATATATGTGTGCACCTGTGTCCTTTTCACTGGGTTTTGCTTCAGTCTTTTTTCAGACAGAGTTGTCACAGAAGCACTCACAGCAGGTAGGCATTAACTGGGTTGCCTCATTAAATTTCTGTGTGGGATACTACACTTTAAAAATTAAAATTTCTTCTGAATTGAAGTAGCTTCAGTTTGAGTTATTCAATGAACTGAGAAAAAAAAAAAATGAGCCAACATCACTGATTTCTAAATTCACAGTCTTCATTAATGCAGCTTAATTTTCCTGAGAGCCCACATGTGAACTAGCGCTAAAAAACTTGGACCCTAGAAATGCAGTGTTACAATGGAAACAGAACAAAATAGTAATTTTAATGAATATAAGCCAATTTGTGCTTCCGATCATATAATTCTAAAGGAATACAAGTAGAAGCTGAGCTGCTGAAGAAGATAAGAAACCATAACTTTTATTAAGAAGGACAAAATGATATTTTGAAGTACATGCTCGTAGACTCACAGTTCTAAATGGCAGATTAGTTTTACTTCATTAGAGAGGATCTAATGATTCTTTTGACTACAAAAGCAGCAAGAAAAATTTGATACAACTGGAACGAATAACATTTATTTCTAGAAAAAATAATGAATGAACTAATTTTTGAATGCATTAATAAAACTATGAATACCAATTTTTTATCGTCTGTATTATATAAATGGCAGTAAAAAATCAATCTGTACACTTAAAAATATATATAATATTCATCAAAATAGGTCTACATAAAGCAAATTTTTCTTATATAAAGAAAAACATCCTGCAAAATTCCACAATGAGACTCATAGAAAAGTTAGTGGTTTTCACATAAGATTCCCAACCAATTTCCAGACCTTTAAAGGCACCCTGCTTGAGTATCTACATCATCTGTAAAAATGCAAAAAACAAAACCCTCAGCGCAATCTGTTTCAACAGCACACTTTCAGAGGCAGTGCATGATGCTGAATGAAAATTTGACCTATAGCTGTCAAGAGAAAAAGTGTTCAGCAGATGTTACATCATAATACAAAGGTTGAAAGGAACATCTGTAAATGCTGCAGGGCTGAACATCATTACGCTGAAGGCTCCTCTCTGGGCTGGTGAAGTTGCAGAGTTTATAGAAAACTGCTGCGGGCATTAAAGTGAAAGAAGACCTCATAGACAATATTTCACAACTCGAAATATTGTTTAAATAATTCACTGAGGGCTGCTGTATCAAATTGCCATGGCCAGAGGTGATAAATAACTTGGGTTTAGAAATATAGAATGTTTCAGAGCATCGATGTGTGAAAGAAACCTTACTGTAAAATATCACTAAACTTACCATTTGAAAGAGAATCTGTGTCTCTAAGTTGAACTCAGTAAGAGCATTATTTCTTTTATAAGAACTTCAATGGGGCACAAACTTTCTATCTATTTATTTTTGAACTATGCATCAAAGTCTTCTGCATGAGTTTTCTTTGGTTTTAATATGAACCCTTATACAAAAAGGAGACAATAGATTTTTATTTTTATTGCCTCCATTCTTTAATGTTATAAAGTGGAGAGAAGTAGTCCTAAATTCACCTGGAAAACCTTTTAAGAGTTTAGATTACTAATATTAAATTGTGCAGCCTATTTTTCTATGACTGTGTAAAATGAAAGGCTAAAACCTTCCAAAATGAAGGTATGATAACGCAATAATTCAAACTTGGAATATTCTTTGCTACTGTTCTTTCTCATGCCTACCTTTGAACAGTCTTCTGTGACTTTATAAATGCTACAGTTTATCTAACATGGTGCTAATCATGTTTTTAATTTTAAAAGTCAATGCAATTTGTAAATTATTACCAACCTAACAGAAATTAATTCACCCACTGTCAGAACCTTTCTATTAGAGCCTCTGCTGTGCACGACAAACAAG
This sequence comes from Illadopsis cleaveri, assembly GCA_013399915.1. Taxonomy (NCBI): domain Eukaryota; kingdom Metazoa; phylum Chordata; class Aves; order Passeriformes; family Timaliidae; genus Illadopsis; species Illadopsis cleaveri. The sequence goes on from VXBB01020638.1 coordinate 547,065, forward strand.
TGATTCTAGGGCAAACACTACAGAAAATGATATATTTGCTCAAGCAAACAAAAAGAGAAGTAGAACATTTATTCTGAGGTTATCAAATGCACTATGTATTTTTCTGATTTTATGTAATTAAATCCATTCCATCCTGAAGCAACCTCAGAGTTACCTAAGCATATACCGAGAATAGATATTACCAGTCTCAAAGCACGAATGACTTTTACTGTTAAAACTAATGGCAAAATAGGGAACAAATCCCACAATTATTATAAATGAAGGGATCTTATGGCAGTTATGTCTTTTCTATTTTGACACAGAGATATGTATCATAAGCCTCTTTTAAACTGACTCAGTGCTTTGGTATCTGAAAACTTTTGGTTCTCTTGTGGAAGGCTAGTAGTGTGAAGATTTTTGAGTTCATGAGAAGATTGAATGTTCACAGTTCTGGGTCAGGCATTTTCAAATTTGCATATTTTGAGGAAGTACAAACTTACAACTGTTTCTTTTTCTCTATGATCTGTTGCTGGCCCTTGCGGGTACCAGCCTATTAGTAAGAGTCATAATGGGCTGTTCCTACATTTTCAGTTGTTCAGGCACATCTTTTGCATAGGTGTTGAGTGGTGTCTTTGACAGCAGTTTACATTCTTTGTTGTTTTAAAAAGTGATTAGTTCAAAACAACAGAAATATTGATTTCAATAGAAATCAATTTATTAATTTCCCTTGTATCACCATTTATCTTCTTTTGTAGGCTAAGAACAGGAACAGGATTGTAGTAGGTTCAGAATATTTAAGAATCAAAAGGGAAAATTTTCCCAGCCTAAGAGCCTTAGTGCTAAAGCTAAGCATTTACTTGATGAGACATGCTTATTATAATCACTTTTTAACAATTTGCTCAGCAATTAAAATCAATCACGCTGTTTAATTTCTCTTAATTTGGATACTTCAGATACACGCTTTATATGAAACTCTTCCTTCAAAACTTGATTAGCTGTTTTTAATAATCTCCATTACTCTCGAATACTTCAACACACAAATTATTACTATTTTTTTCACTCACACCTATTTTATTTCTGTTAAATCACTGGTCTCAAGATGTACAGTACATTTATGCTCTCCTCTGTGTATTTTTAATTTCTCTCTCTTCACATTCTTGCCAGGCTGTCTGGACAACCAAAGCTGTATAAATGTCAGTTAAATCTCTTTATATTTGTGAAGTGGAACAATCTCACTCTATTTGCATAGCTCCCATTATTTTAGCTTTCATGCTACGATGCCACTGAAACTCCAAACTCATATGCTTTGGGAGTGCATAACTTATTAATTTCAATTCCTCTTTTTCCACTGAACCAAATGAATCCTATAATACTAAATTCCAGGTACTTCATCACAACATTCGGCTGTCGCTTTGAAAGTGAAGCTAGAATGGAATTAGAATTTCAATTTCATGGTAGACCATTGCAGTAACACAGCTGGGTAAGACAGTGAAGGGGCTGAAGAGTCCTATGAGATGCCTTGTCCTCCATGCTGCAGTGACACAGACCTCACCAGAGTGGTCTTGCTCCTGCAAATCCTGGCCACTACTGATCCTGTCAGGCACAAATGCAGCAATGTGAGAATTCTGGTCTGAGGTCTTGATGAAAGCATGAGCCTGTACTGTGTGAAATGGTAGATCCAGAACAATTTCTAGAATTGTAGAATCAAGGGCCATATTTCCATGGCATTGTGACTAAAAAA
>VXBB01020638.1:548862-688548 GCA_013399915.1 Illadopsis cleaveri
AAAAAAAAAGGCTTAAACCAAAAATGGAACAGCTGAAGCATATGAAATGTAAACTTAAGTAAGCTTTCATTTCAATAACACCCTTTTACATTTTCTGACCTTTTCCCATTCAGGCTTGATAATCTCTTGGACAGTATTAGAGAAGGCAAAGGTTATAAGATTTAACTGATATCCAACATTGTAAGTGTTAAAACCCTTTAAATGCTCCCTTTAGAAAGATACACAAAAAAGGAAAATGAAGAACTGCAAAGATTTTTTTTTTCCCCCATTCATCTATCTTCTGTCTCCAGGGCTTTTTACTACTTGCAGCTTCAAACACAGATACAGCAAGCAGTCTAAGCAATCTCCTCAGGATCCTGATACACCAGCAATACATTGTTCATTATATTGTTTTCTCATGTCAAGCCCAAATTTCAGTCATCAGCAGCTAGCTATGGCACATGTTTTTGAAACAGAAGGCAAAAACAGATGGAAAGAATGAACAACCTCAAAACACATAAAATCTATTTGTCTTTAACTAATTTGAACTAATGTAGACTTTTACCCATCAGTGCCAGAAACACTGGTGAGATGCACTGATGAGTTCATCAATATTGTTATTTATTATTATGCTAGTGGGAAGGCAGGATGAGGGGAGGGAAAAAAGAGTAAAGAGAGTGAGTGTACAGGTTCACTATTTAGAGAGAAAAGTAATGATGCCTGCTCAGTCATTATTGCTCCTAAAATGTCACATTATCCTGGGATCATGACAGTAGAAGCTGAGCAACACAGGATTTAGATAATCCTAGATTCAGAATCATAGGGCTAGAGGAAATTTTAAGAAGTTATCAAATTTATCTCCATATCGCTAAGAAGAATCAGCTTTTGCTGCATCATTTCTCAGTGCCTGCCTTGCCATTCTTAAAAATCCTTCTTTATGCAGATGCTGGGCAACAAAACTACTTATTTTTGTCCTTGTCACAAGGAAACTCTTGCTAATGTTTAAGCAGAATATATGTTAAATGCTTGCTATGCATCCCAGCCATTATAAAAGCAGACAATAGACAATTCTCCCTAGACAATAATTTCTGTAATAATAATACTAACAGTAAAAATCCCCTTATCTTGGTCAAAGTGCAGGACAGCTTTTCCCCCTTCAGTTACAAAAGAACAAATATAAAAAAATAAAATTGAACAAAGGGCATTTTGACTGAATAAGAAGGTAAAATGAAGGGACAGAAGAGGACAGATCTGATTGTCTTCACAAAGATACTGAAACAGGAGATTATGTACCACAATGTATTTAGTGTATAATCAGAGACGTAGGAACTAATCTGCAGGTCTCAGCTCCATTTGATAATCTAGAGCAACATAGAGTTTCCTGCTCTTCTGGTTTTAATTATCATTCTGTACTTCTATTTTCTACCCTCAGCTCTTTCAGAAAGATGACACTGACATTTGCTGACCAAAATATAAATAGATACACATTAATATATATATAAGACAAAATATTTTAGATAATGAAATTTTAATTATTGAAGTGTTAATCAGTACTTTTAAGATACAGTGTTTTAGTCACCCATTATATCTTTGGGTGGATCCAATAATAAATATACTGTATGTACATATATATGCCCATATATTTTTAGAAGCATAAATATAAGCATACATATAGCCTCTCTACATATATATATTAGCATATATATTAAATAACTTTTAAAAACGCTATTAATTTAGAAAATTTAGATAATGTTTGATTTCTTTATCAGGACCTTAGTGTCAAATCAATCAAAATCAAACAGCATCGTATAATACTATAAACAAAGTAATAGTATAATCACATAACATAATTATAGACACAGTATAATAGTACCATATAATATAATAAAGGTTTGAAAATATCTAATATATTCATAATAAGTATATCAGCAGCCAAAAGTAATAATAGAAGAACCTTGTTTTCAGAAAATCTGTAATTACAAGACCCTTACTTTATATTGTTACTGAAATATTTGGTAGGAATACTTTTAAACAAACCGGGGAATGGTCAGAAAAACAAAAGCAAGGAGGCACAGTTGAGATTAAATCTCAAATAGAGTTACCTAAAGAAGGAACATGGCATCTTCAGAAGATTGCTGAAATCTTTGGACAAAGGTTGCCAGTGAGACTGTCAAAAGGGGGTCAACAACTCACTGGACCTTGGTGCTGCCAAAGCATGGGACTGCCCAAGAAGACACAGAAAAGTGGGACTGTAGCTGTTTGCTAAAAGGATGTCCAGTAAGTTTCCTTAGGTGTCAATCAATAAATGACAGCTCCTACCTAACTTTTTAGAGATACCTAAAAGTGCATATTGTCCACTGCTCTCTCTATTTGCTATCTCACACTTTGCTAACTCTCCTCACAGACTTCTTTGATACAACATTTGATACTACCTACTAATACACACCACATTAACATCATGACTTTTATTACAAATAACTGCAACAAACTTCTCAATATTTTGGTCTCTGTCATCACAAAGGGAAGGATTTCCTGCTCAGAGGAATACTTGTTTTGGTGATCAAAGCAATAAAGCAAAAACATAGACATCACCTCTCTGAAAATCTTTCTGCTATCCAAAAATTCTGGTGTTTTATAAGCTGTGTAATATATTGACTCCAGAGACCCACATCCAGGATTGTAGCAGTTTATTATCTCTTCTTTGCCACTGCTGCTGAATGATGTCTCCCAAGCTGCTGCATATATAAAAAAAAAAAATACGTGTTTCACTTTTAAAATGTTTTATCTTCACGTTTAACTTTTAGTTCTCTCATGGGAAACCATATATATTAAGATACTACTTCATACTTCACAGCCAGAGAAGGTTTAAGCTTGAGTCTGTTACTAGACACGGCATTAAAAGGAGCATTTTATAAAGAACCAGCTCAAACAAAAATCCATATTCTTTTTGTCCAACTGTATTTTGTAAATGCCAATCCAGCTTCTTTTCCAGTATACGTTTAGGTGCTGCAAATTTGCAGAAAAAATGTCTGAAGAACACTGGGGTTTTTTGTTTGTTTTTTTTCTTTTTCCTAAACAGAGATGCAGGGAGATTTCATTTACTGTGTACAGGTGAAGCCTGAGAAGAGGGAAGCCATGCTTACTTATTTTTCAAACTAATCCTGACACAAACACAGGGAACCACCATACCTGACTCAAATAGAAGCTGTTTTAGTGAAACATGACTTACAACAGAAAAAAGACAGAAGTGAGCCAGAAATCTACCTTCTTACGACATCTTCTCCATTCCAACACGGGAGTCCATCGGTAGCTGCCAGCTCATTCCTGCACAGCTGATCCGCCAGGCCGCCGTAAAAGGCTCTGTAGAGACGGAGGTGACTGATAAATTCCCTGCACACGAGAGATAATTGTCAGTGTCAACCAACAACATTAAGTCATCTTGCTGTTGTGCATTTCTAAAAGACAAGAATGTGTTTATTCCATTACTATCCACTGGTTCCAGTGATATTTTAAATCAATCTGTCAATAGATGAGTTTGATTCTTTTAGATACGCTTCATTAGTTTACAAAGTTGATAATCTCACAGGTCAAATTAAAAAAAAAACAACAAAACCCTACTTTACATATGCTCTGGAACAGGAACTATCTTCTTTCAACCTGAAATTTTCTTGCATTGTAGTGATACAGTTTGCAATGCTATAGTTGAACAAATAGATGAACAAATGCTCCAAAAAAAAGGCACAGCAAAAAAAAAAATAGGTGCATATGAATAAGTCTCCTGTTTTTCAAACGTGTTGACAAGAAGTCCCCTGCATATCTTTACAAATACTACCAAAAAAAAAATTAAAGTTATGCAGCAACTCAAGATTTAGGTAAAATGGGTTTAAGACGTAGGTTTTAAGTATTTAGTAAAGATTTAAATAACTATCTGAAGAACTGTATCAGTTCTACCACGTGCTGTGCTGGCAGGTTATAAATTATGTATTGTTATTCTAAATAATTTTCAAGATGCCCAGAAGTAATGATACCGTTTTGTACTTAATTCAAAACAAATTAATGACCTTTTTAGTTTGTATGTTCTTAACAGAACTGTGATATTTAATATAAACTGTTTGTTTATGTATTGAAAATCTCTTCCTGGGAGAACCTTTCCTACTGGGAAAAATTAAAATACGTATTCATTCTGGAATGGAGCATGACACATTACTGAGTTATCTGTGACCTGCAGGCACACCGAAAAGCCCCACCATGTGCTGTACTCATTGCTCTATAACCCAGCCAGCTCCACTTTATGTTAACTTCTTATATAGTGTCTGTTGTTGTGAAAAAATGCCAGAAATACTATATACATTTCCCTGTATTTAGTCACCACAGGACTAAAATGCTACAGGGAACTTAATTGTTACTTCAAATTAAAACAAATAAAACATCAGTGATTTATACAGCCCATCATTTAAAAAGCCGAACACTCTTTCATGTAATAGGGCAAATATTTTACACAAAGTACAGTGGTTTTGATTTACTTTCTCTATTAAATGTGATGTGATTGCCCTTCTAATTCTAAAACTGCAGTTCTGAAAAATCCCACGTAGGGTCAATTTTGACTATGCATCATATAATTGCCTATGTGCATTAGATTTTAAATATGATTCATCCACACTCTCCTAGCCATGAATAGTCATATCTTTTATTTCTCCACACCCAAAATTGAATCCAGTGTGCACACTGGGTTTGCAATCTCCCTCCAAATGTCACTGAGTGGATTGATTTTGATTTTGTCTATGTTTTATGTTTACATTCTGGGTGAAAAATAGAGTCTTCTCAAAGTGAACAGTTGGAATTTCTTCTTCTGAAGAAATTAAAATAAATAAATATAGCTGTCATCATATCTTGTCAGAAACTGCATTCTAACAGAAAGGTCATTCAGTTTATTAGTAAATACATCCTGAGGCAAAGCTAAATTTAATAGAGAAGTAATAACTGATTTGAGCCCTTGCTGATGTCTGACCAAAGGAGCTAGAAGGGCAAATGGTATGAATGTCAATTTTCACATGATCATCCTCTAGACCAGACAGCATGTAATTGTAGACAGCTGAGCACAAATGTGCAATTAGTCAGTGGAAGTTGAAGATACTACTTATCTGTTTATTCAGAAATGTTCTTTTTTTAATTTTTTTTTTTTACATTTTCATCCTCTGTACTAGAAGCTGTCTGCAGCTATGAAGTTCTGGAGAAAAAAGCATTACATATTTTCAAGTTTGTAGGTTGCTATGGAAGGGTTTGCTTAGATTTTTTTAAAATTCATCTAACAATTTTTTGGCATCAAAAGAACAGAGAAATTTCCTTTTCTTCTCATACCAAATAGTATCAGAAAACACCAGCTTAGGTCCAATGGTAAAAATAATTGAGTAGAAGTTCAGGTAGCAGCAGCCCAAGATGTACATTAAAATGTAAACTTTAACCTGGACATGCATTTGGAAAACAGAAGTACCACAGGAGGTAAATAAGATGTAGTTAGAGAAGATCACTTCCTTAAGAGCAGGCTGCAAGCACTTGCTGAAGTCACACTTCCATGTGAGGTTCTTACAGTTGCTATGGGAATATAAAGAGAAATAGAAAGTGATTGTGACTAATAAGGAAGGAGGTGATCCAGGAGGTAGAAACTGCAGATAATACCTGACAGGAAGTTGTTAAACTGAAATCGGCATCAGTGGATTTCAAACTTTCTTTCCCTTCCTCTTTTTGGTGCAGAGTTTGCATGCCATGAAGTGTCTCAGGGAAGGGAAGGGAAGGGAAGGGAAGGGAAGGGAAGGGAAGGGAAGGGAAAACAATGTTGCTTTGTGTTGCCACTGCCTCTCATGCCCCACAAGGTCTCTGAGGCAATCTCCCTGAAGTCAATCCAGTGTTCTATGCTTTGAAACATGGAACAGTCCTGGTTTAAGTGATATCTTAGAATATAGTATTGTGTTTGCAGAGTGTTAGCAATCAGAAAGCATCAAGAACTTGCTTAGGTACATGTAACTGAGAAACATGCATCCATGTAATGGGTATTCCCTGAAAAACTTATGTGCTGGCTAAAGCAAATTTCCATTTTGCACATCCTTCTGTCACCACAATGTTTTCAAAATCCAGTATTTATATTTTGGATTGGGTTTTTTTCTCCTCTATTTAGTAACTGAAGGTCCTTACAGTGAAAAGAATGGTTTGCCTTTGAAGCTCAGAGGCACTTTTTCTTCTCCAGACATGAGGAGTGAGCAATTATTCCCTGGATTTCTCTCACTTCTCTTTCCTTCTGCACTGCAAAGTGACATGACAGGAAAAAGAGGACAAAGAAAACTTTTCTGAATGCTATGATAGAAATGAAATTTCTGATTTTAACTTTGTACTTTATTTGCATAATAGAGCCTTTAATCTTAACTGCAACACTCCTAATGCTTTACAGTGCTGTTACTACTTATGGTCATTAAAAACCTGATTAATTTGTCTAAATATAGATTGACCTTAGAGATTCCTTCAGCTACCTCAGATATCTGCAGAAAGCTGGATGCTATCACAGAATCACAGAATCTGCTGATTTTGAAGGGACTCACAAGGATCTTTGAGTCCATCTCTTAGTCCTGCACAGGACCATCCTCAAGAGTCTCACTATGTGCCTAAGAATATGTTTCAAACACTTCTTCAACTCTGTCAGGCTTGAACTCTATGATACAACTTATGGGACATCTGCATCCTTTTTGCCAAGAGGAGATCAGCTGGGATACCCCAGGGTATCTTTGAGTGGCACTGGATACTTTCAGACATCTGGGCAGCTAAAATGACTTCTACTTTCCACAGACTGTAATGGCAGCTCCAACACCAAACTCATACAGTTAGACAAAGTTCACCTTGTAATGCTGAGCCAGGTTCAAATGAAATCTCCAAGCCTCTGCAGTCACTTCAATTCACTATCTGGCAGCAAAAGAGCCAGAAAAAAATCCCCCAGCAGGTCTTGCTTGAACAAGGCTTTCAAGACTCAGTCCCAAATGCTTAGTTGTCTCCTTTTTTTACAGCAGAAAGGTATGTAAGAAAAGTCATTAATTTTTTCTGTCTTATCAGCTTGTACAAATAAGTTTTCTGTAAAAAGCCACAGTCACTTTTGGTCAGATTTAATAATGTCTGTTGACATGTAAAGCTAAATGTAATTTAAAAAATTACACATAGAGGTAACACTCATATTCTATCAATGTTATCCACCCTCCTAAATACTTTAAACCACACTATATGACTGGTCATATGTCCATTACTTCTGAAAACAAAATCCAGTCATGAAATTACCCTTTCCAAAATGTAACAGAGTAGACTGTGTTGCTAAAATGTTTCATTCTTTGGAGACTTTATTCCCTAGTAATGCACCCTACTGCATTGAGCATAATCTACTCTGTTGTAAAATTACTGGCTTACTTTATTCTTTCTTTCTGGCTCTGAAACTAATGTCTTACTTTCTTCTGTTGGCAAATGTTTCTTCACTGTCTCTGGAGAACATCTTCAACCCTTGATTATCTTTGTTCTGATCAAAGGAGCAACCTGGAGATTGTTTAGGCTTCCTTACAGGAGGACCACATATCTTATTTACCTAAAAGGAAAAAAAGTCACAAAAAGAAGGAAAGAACACACGTAAGCAATAATTGTTATGTATCTCTCAATTCAGTTTCACGACATTTTAACAAGAAAGAAAGACTAAGCTACAAAAAGCATAATTAATTATCATACTGTGTAACACTGTATCCATAATGAATGCAGCAAACACATAATTAGTCACTTTATAGTAGAAAAAAATAGTAAAAGCATTCCTTTTTAAGAGATACCAAGTGTGTAAGAAAGTCACCATGCATTTGATTGGTTGTGGCTTTTTTGTCCCATAAGGTGGTGTATTTTTTATGTAGACAGTATCAGTAACCTCAGAGAATAAGATGTGTTGTAAACAGCTGCATATTTCCATTTTTTCTCTAATATATCCCAATCACATTTTTAATATGCATTGAACTCTGTGCATTCTTTCAGGTTGATGAATTATTATGGCATGTTCAGCCCAGTTACACAAAGATATAGGGAACAGTTAGCATGGTGGAAATTTGCATTACAACACTGAAAGATGTTAAAGTAATGACCCAAGATGTAACTTCAATGATATTTGACCATGAACGTTGAAAATATCAAGGAATTTTATGTCCAGCTTTCTGATCTAGATGTCAATAGATAAAAAAAATCACGAGGTCTCATTTTCGCCTTTGTAAAATCTGATACTGAGCATTTTGTATGACAAAAGATATCAATTCACATTCATAGCTATTTACTCTTCCTAGTCATTGAAAAAAATAATTAGGAATATATATATATATATGCATATGTATATATATTCAACAGGAGATAGTTATGCTTTTAATCACCTGACAAGATATATTAAGCAGACTGAACAGCATGCATTTGTGTAAGCTAGCACTGGTGAAAAACTAATACTGTGTGTGATTTATGAAAACTTGGTAGTCAACTTCCAGAGAGAAAAAGGGAGAGAGGAGATCAATGTGGCCTCTAAGGTAGGCATCCAATTTTGAAGCAGAAACATATTCAAAATGCTACCACGTGAAAGGAGTGTGTATACTACACAACAAGGATTATTGTTTCCTATTGCATTTTATATCCCCACATGTAAGAACAGAGACAGCAAATAAATCTCATTTTCAGGTAACCATGCATTAAAGAGAGAAGTGCAAGTCTTAGGGACCATATTTCCAACTAATTTTAACAAGTTTGTTGTCATGCATGTTGTACGTGGTGATAATGAAAGACTCAAGGAATGCTTAGCCCAGTGAAAAGAAGAAAGAATCAGCATTATTGCTACATAAGAACTAGTGTTCAACTTATGATTTGAAATTGAAGGTAAAGTTGAAAGTGAGTAGTCCTTGTAGGCTGTGGTTCACATGTCACAACTCAGGCTGTGGTTTAGGCTGTGGTTCACATGTCACAACTCAGGCAGCCAAGTTATAGTTTAAACTTCCTTCAAATGACATGCATGAATTTACCTGCAAGACAATTATCTCTGGACATATGACTGATGTCCTTTAAGGGATTACATTTGAACATCACTTGAAGTATTCATTTAATTGTTTCTTCTTAGAGGTTGTTTCTCTTTGGACAGCATCTTACTACATTCCTTCTTGTCCGCAAATTCAACTTCAAACCTCCCTTACACTATTTCCCCCATTACTTCTTCTTCAGAACACATTAAAGCATATTCCACCAGCTTAACTGTACTCGCCATTTCCCCCCCCTCTAACTCTCTAGACTTTTTCTGTGCTTCATGCATCCTTATGTGAGTTTGCTCCTTCAAGAGCCAGCCTCTGCAGCAGCTTATCCCATCAGCCACTCTATGCCAGTGTAATGGAGATACACCAGAGACACAAAATGTTTCCATCATTTTACTTGTCTCATTTCTATCACATTATTTTATGTTTACTGATGTGACACAGGGAGCATCATGCTTATGATCAGCTTTGATGACAAAGCAACTGATGGTTGGAGTTGCCTCAGTTCCAGCTTCCCATACATTCTTCAGCTACTCTTTGTCTTACCAAAAATAAAAACAAGAGTTTAACAGAGAGTGAGAGTCAGATCCAGATGTTCAGGAAGGAGGCTGTCTCACGACAGGCCTGGCTCAGGTGTGTAGGGTGTTGTAGGTCTTGGGTGCCTTACACATCTGAACAAGGCACCTTTGCTGTCCAGGCACTCGCAGAGCCTGATTGCAGGATGAGAGCCTGTAGGGAGAGGAGAAACAGGGTGGAGATGATTTTCTGGCTAATGCAGCCCCTGAGCAGATGAGTATCAGTCCGTCAGGTCAAGGGAAAAATAAAACAAAACAAAAACATAAAACCCATTAAAAAATAAATTGGTTCCACCTATAGTAAAATGAAAAAAACTCATGTACATTCACCTTTACTAGGAAAACAAGAGAATCCACAGCTATCCATGTTTCTTGACTTTACAATAGTCTCATTATATTTTGCCCTGATTAAAATGAACAAAAAAAGAAAATTTTTACCATCACAGTGCCTTGGGAAATGGAGGTTACTTGTTTTACATGTGTTGTACATAAACAGTTGTTTCAAAATACTGCCTAACAGACTTTCTCTGTTCTCTTTGAGTCAATGTCTCAAGAAATGCATTTGCAATACTAGGAAATTTGCATTCAGTGATACTTGTAAATACAAACCTTAGTTTTCAATACAAAACCTTTCTTAAAAATTAATCTTGGCTAAACTTGATCTATAAAAATAACATTAAAAACCAGTAATTATCTGAAATGTCTTTTTAAGAACTGATTTTTTTTACCAGTGTTGGAAAATTCTGAAAATTCTAATAAAAAACATTTGCTCAGCACTACATACACCTCTGCCATTCTCACAAAGATATGCATGACAGTAATCATACTGCTGAGAACTCAGTTCTGTTAATGAGAGCAGTAGTACAAAATCAGTTCTTTAGCAGTCACTTACTTACTCAGACACAGTTTCTGAAGGATGACCTACTTCAGCATTTACAGTGGTGATGTCAGCATCTCTGTTACCTTTCTAATATCTGTGATATTTAAAACTCTGGGACCACTGGCTTTGTGTGGTGTTGGTTCTTCTTTCTGTGTTTGGTACACCATGCTCATATTACTCACCCAGCTGAACCCAGCCTGGGGTTTTTTAACTGTCCTGTATTTTCTGTCACTTTCATGTCATTAACTTTATGTGCATGACAAACTTACTTTTACCTCCCCCATTAGCCCAGTCTTCATTATCGCCTGGTTTCTGAAGTAAACATGTGCATATTAAAATGTCATGCACTCTTGTCTTGCCTTCACGTGCCTGTTCTGTCTGTGAGCCAAATAATTTACATGCCAGTATACTCAAATATGCCAGTATTTCATTTCCCAATACAGGGCTGGTGATAGTTGAAAAACCAGATAAATACAGTCTCCATAATAATGTCTGCTTTATGTTTATTTTTTTAACACATTCTTTATATCTACAGGAAGAAGTACACATGGTAAGCGTAACACCACCTAGTTGTATTTCTTGTGTTTTCTGAAGGATTACAACTATATCCATTAACTAACTTGTTTCTTAATTTTTAATCTTCGGACTGCAAAATTAACCTTCCAATTGTGAAATCATTCAGTGCTGTTATTGCCAGTCTTAAGAGACTGGAATCTTAACTTTGAGAGAAGAGCAATGCTCTCACTACCCTACTGAACTAATAAATAACCATTTTGCAGCAATATCTGATCAGAATGTATTCTTACTATCTACAAGTTTCACTGGAACGGGATTTCCTCTGAATGTTTCCACAAACTGAGAATTTTTCTTGGCTTCAAAAACAAAAGAGTGTGTAAAATGATCCTCAAAGGGAAAAATAGAAAAGTGAAACTGAAAAATCACCAGAAAAACAATTTAGTGAGATACCTCTCACTGAATTTCAGGAAGAATGAAATATTCCAGAAAATTTTAAAACATGCAAGCCTCAGCAACTTGCTAGGATTTCTTCTTTCTCTTTTTTTTTTCTTTTTTGAAATGTTCTTAAATACCACACAATATTTAAGGGCATAAAAAGAAACCTCAGAAAACTATAAAACTCCTGATTTTCACAGTTCAAACAAACCTATTGTCATTATAGTCAGCATGCTACTATTATGCACAATTTGTATGCCACAGTATGATGACTGAGTTAATTAAAAGCTTTTGTAATAACCACACAGTTAAATTGCAATTAGTGCCACACGTGAACTTTATGGCAGTTTCATTTTGCTTGGTGCAATTCCCTAAAATGTCTACTTATGATTACTCACAGTTTGGAAAACTGGAGCACTATAAACCTTTGTATTCAAACAGGACTGCACAATGATGGGAGCATCATATTAATAATGGTGGGACACTGTCCTCTAAGTTCAGGCACTCAGTATGAGAAATGTGTCACATTCTTTGTTTCGGTTTTGGTTTGTGCCTTTTGCTCCTTTTTCTCACTATACAAATGGTTCTTTCTGACCTCAGCATTTCTACTGAAATTATTTTAGATCAAATGACTGAAGCAAACAATTCACAGTCCTGTGAGGAACTTCAAACTAGATTTCCCAAGTCTCAGTAGACTCAAGTATTAAATGCCTGCATGGACTGTGGCCATACTGATGCCTTGCAGGTCTGTGAGACTGGATCATCTAGTTAACACCTGACACATACTCCATTTACAGGAAATCCTAGAGATAAATACATATATGTATCAAATATTTACAGCGCTTGCTAAACTCACCAAAAAAACCATGAAAGAGTTAAAGAAACTCTTTAAATAAATGAAAGGACAGTTTTCAGACTCCTGATTCTGATACCCAGCCAGGTCTGAGTAGAAGACCAAGAGGGTTTGTACCCAGAGAGGAGACTTCTCCCCTGTTCCTTGATCCACAGCACAGTCAAAGTGACTAGATATGCCATAATCTGATTTTATTTAATGAACGTTTTAATTAGTGATTAGTTTGGTGGCTTTCAGTTCTAGTTGTCAGATCACAAACTTGCCACATTCCTTACAGCTAAATCCCCTCAAACACGCCTAAGCAAATGGACAGCTGAAATCTAATGACCCTAAAACAAAGCTACAATGAAGTACCAGGCTGGTTGAAAATACCTCTGTTACAAATAAAATTGTGTTAAATTTTATTTTCCTTTCTAGAAATACACAAGCAATATTTTTTCCTAGAAACAGATTCTTGATGAGTTGCCAGCAGTTTCAGCACCAGATTACTAATCAAAAATACCTAAGATTTTGATCAAGGAAAACAATGCATTAAACTGGTATAGTTTCCTCAGCTTGTTTTACTTCAGCTAAACCACAAGAGGGAGCATCAGTATTTCAGTATTTCCAAGCACTTCAGCAGCCTTTGCTACTGTTTTGGGGGAGTTGGGTGGTTTTATTGTTGGAACAGTTGCTCATTTAATCTCAAACTTCCGTTACAAAGAAAAATGCATTTTAATATACGAGAGGGTGCACATGGCATGGAAGATTAAAGTATTCCCTATCAAGACAAAATCCAAGGTTTTGAAAACAAGTAGAGCAAGCAGGAAGTAATAAACATCTGCTTTTCCTTCAGAACAGGAAAATGTTAATATGCAATCGTTAATGTGAGGAGAGACTGGTGGAGTACCATCAGGGTTTACAACCCAGGAAAACCATGAAGAAATTCTGTATTATTTTCTTTCCTTTCTCTGTAAATTTTGTCCTCTTTACCTGTGACTACTTGACTCTAACAATGTGCCTCAGACATAGAGAAATATTCAAGTTCTGGAGTTACAGTGGCAAATTACAAGATTCATACCTACGTTTAAGCATTTTACAGAATTTGCAGAAGTCCATGACAAGTGAAGAGGAAAACATTGTGAACAAAAGCCTAGAAATCAGAGAGCAAAGATGATACTTAGAATAATGCCTGCTTAAACTACTAAACAATTTAGAATACCCTACAAGACAAATCTTAAATAGACTTGCCAGCTGATGATATTTTCAAAGAAATTTTATTCGCAATTGAAATTGAAATTTCAGGTGATACATGAAAATGTGCAGTTACAATTTTTCAAGAGAGACAGAGTTGGAAGTGGTTTCAAGCTCAAACCTAACCAAGTGGTATTGAGGAAAAATTAATGTAAACTGCAGATGTACAGAATGCACACCCACCAGCAAGGCAGTGGTAGCCTCCTCAGGAAAAAAATCTGAAGTGTTGGAAATAAAAGGAAAGTAATTTTTTGTGATATATAAATTGAAATACAACTTGGAGATACTGAACTAATAATTCCACTTGACCTGGCACTATGTAGCACCACTGCCATGGGGAAATGCCCCATCCCTGGAAGTATTCAAGGCCAGGCTGTATGGGACTTTGAACATCTGGTCTGGTGAAAAGAGTCCCCGTCCATGGCAGGGGAGTGGAACTAGATGATCTTTAAAGTCCCTTGCAATGCAAACCATTCTGTGAGTCTACAACTTCGGTCAAGACCAATGAAAGAGACAAAAATGCAAAGAGTTTTCAAATCAGCTTTTTATAATCAAAATCTTTTCATAGCTTTGTAAAAGACTGCTGTTCAAGCTGTTGGATTCTAGGAGTCATAGTCCTCAAATTTCACATGACTGAGACTCATATCTTCCTACTACTACGTTTATCAAAATCAGTAATCCTGTCCAAGTTCTCGAGATTGTTCTCATATCTTATCAGTGTTTAATTATCTCTGCTTTCCTTCATAATTTTGCACGTTGGGGATTGCAAAATGAAATCTAAGAGCCCATTAAATATGAGCTACTCAATATACTTTTAATTTTTGTCTTCTGGTCTTTAATTACTAAAATTGTAAATGGTTTTAATTCTGCTACTCCATTCATGAGGGACTAACACTTAGCAAGTCTGGCAGTAAAAATAGTTTTTCCTCCTGAATGTAGCTGGAAGGAAAGGAAATGATTTTTTTTTTTTTTTTTTTTCTTTAAATGACTTAATGTCAGGGGAAATCCGAATGTTCTAAGCCAAGTTACCCTGCAGCCAGAACACAGCACTGCCAGTTCAAACTCTTCAAAGGCAGTTCAACAAAAACTGCTTCTTACAAGAGGCTGCCAGCTCTCCCGATCCAAGTCTGCTTCAGTGGATGCCAAGGTGTTTCATTTATCTTCAGTGAAAACGCTCTGTGGTTCTTCTCCAAAAAGAAATTATATAAAACCAGCAATAGCCCTTTCCAAAGATCAGCTGCTTGTGTGTAGTTTGACTGATTTATTAATGCTTTCTTGTGGTTCAAATATACTTTATTACTCCTTATTTCTGCAGAGCTCTGACAAGAGGGCTAACATTGTGCTGTTTTGTAGGACACAGGCAGAATTGTTCTTTAAATCTAGGTCTAAGACTATCCAGGGTCACCTGTGTAAACCAAAAGAAATTCAGTAGATGTGTGATTGTCAATGAAAGCAGAATTGGGGCTCTATACTTTATCAGGCACATTACTGACTTAAAACAAAAAATGGTTTTCAATTTACAATATATGAAGCATTAGTGAAAGCAAACCAAGCTGGCTGCATCAGCATATCTGTACAACATGTTTACACTTAATTACAGGCTGCAATTTATGTTCCAGAATTGTGAAGAGCAGAGCAGTTTTGTTAGCAAAATTCTGTAACAAAAGTATGTTAAGTTAATAAAATCATATCCACTTAAATTAACAACCATAATGCATTATTTCATTTAGCATTAGACACCGTCAATAACTCTTTCTATAATTAGAGGGTCACCTTTTCATGGTAATAAGGATCAAAAAATGTCAGGAAAAAAGAAGGGGAAATCCCACTATTTAGTTAGTATTTCAGAGAATCTATGTGCTTCTTCCCCATTCCAAACTGCATCTTACAAGATCAATGTTTCTGCTTCCTGTACCTGTATATTAAGTGTTTCAGTGCCTCTTCACTCTCTTCTTTGAAACTGGAAAAAAGAGTTTTGTTTGAAGATCTTTTGTGACGTACAAGACAGTCACTTATTCACATATGTTCATATCATTTCAGGGACCAAAACAGTCCAAAAAGCTCATCTGCTTCAAAATCTCTGGATTTGCCCTTAAAAATGTTTTTCTCTTTCATTACAAAGCATTGGTACTGATTTAAAGGCCAACTGAGATACCAGAAGTCTACTCAGCTCAGTACCTCTCTCTTTGTGAAGAGCAGAGAAAAAATATATATCCAGCTTACAGAAAGGATTGTTAGTGTTCTTTACACTTGTTCATACATTCTACTCAGCTTTGTGGAAGAGTGAAAAGTTTTGTTCCTTCTCTTTTTGCAAATCTGAAGAATCAGCAGTATTTTCAGTCTCTTAAAGAATCTTCCTCTTCAGTCCAAGTGCCCAGTGGGCACATCGAGACAAACTTGCTACTGTGCCAAAGCAGAGTTAGATATCTATCATATCATCTAAACCCAGACCATGATAGCAGCCCAGACTGCTTACTCCACATTTTTCAGACCTCTGAGTCCCCATGCAGTTAATAGAAAGAAGAAAGTCATTCCAGATCTATGTGTTTTGCCCAAATTTTGCCTAATCTTGTGTTATTAAAAAAAAAAAAAAAACAACCAGGAAGTTATATTAAAGATCCTACACTTTCCTGACATAACAGATCCCGATCTTAAAAAAGAAACGCAGCAAAATTGAAACATTTGACATAAGTTTCAAGTAATTTCAAATTGTGAAGCAAGTTCATTCAAAACACATTCAATATAAATGCATAATACATGCCACAATATATTCCTACATTATTTACTTGGCAGTCTAGATGGAACATATCTCATGTAGACCTGCACTTCTCAGCACTGCTTGCCAAAGCCATGCCTGTGTGTTGATAGTGGGTTGGACTGGGCTAAGAGCCAAAGGCCCACCCAGCTGCTCTCTCACTCCCCCTCCTCTAAAGAATAAGGGGAGAGAAATAAGAAGAAAACGCTTGTGGGTCAAGATAAGGACAAGGAGATCTCTCACTAATTAATGTCATAGCCAAAACAGTCTCAGTTTAGGGAAGACTAATTAATACATTTCAAATTAAAAAGAGATTGTGACTGTGGGAAACAGTTCAGACTAGAAACACCTCCTTCCTAACTCCTCCCTCCTTCATCTCAAGGTAAATCTCATTCCTTCATTTCCAGCTCTTCTGTTGCCCCTCAGTCCCCTAGGTACTGCAGGGGGCTCAGGGACTGGAGATTGCTGTCAGTCCATGTAACACTTTGCCAGTGCAACTTGCAGCCCATACACGTAACTCCACTGTGGGAGACACAGGGGAGGAATCTGGGCAATTTGGCAAATGAATTTTAAAAAAGCACTTTTCAGAAAAGTGTGAGACGTGAACTTGACACTGGATTTGAACGTTTTCCCACTGAAGGTGAGAAGTATGTCCTCTGTCATTTCCATAAATAAAAAGAAAATTGAAAAAAAAATGAGGCATAGAAAAGGATGTATCTTGAAAGTGGGACCAAAAGCTGATATACCATATATTTAAATTCTGAGAAGCTGAGGAACATAGCAACTGTTTTTGTTTAGACAGTCATGGTTTCATGTTCTGCTATTACGTTTAAAAAGTTCTCGATGGAAACAAGTGCTTCCAGTGTTTGCCACATATCTCCCAGTGTATTATAAACCTTAAAATAAAAGATAAATAGGATATTATCAAGTGTATGTCCAGCAATGTGCACGTATTTTGTCTTTCCAATTTGCATTTGAGTAAAATGGCTGGATATCGAAGGAGCAGATCATAACCCTAACACCCATTTTTCCACAGTGTGTGCATAACTACGCATGTGTTATTCCCTCTGCCAATATTCTGTGCATGATTTCAAGCCTTTTTCTACACATCACAAAAAAGCAGAACAATTGCACTGTAGAAGGACATCAGTTTTGAGGACAATCCTGCAACATTAGGCATACAGCTGCCATTCCAACACACAAAATGCTCTGAATTGTGACTACCACCATTTTTATGTTAAATGTTGTAGCAGGTATCTTCTTGTTATTGGATAAACAGTGATTTCAGTCACAAAAAAAAACCAGCATAGGGACTTGTAGTAATATTTATAGTGTGTCGTATAAATGCCAGAAATAAGGGTAATACCTCAGATCTCAGTAAATGCAAGCTACTGAAATATATAAAAAGGATGGATCGAACAAAAAAAGATGAGAAGAGCTGTCCAACTGCTGAGTATGTTCAGGTAGGAATAAAGCCTACTATTTAATGAAAACAACTTTTCATTAGTTAGAAACAAGTCATTAACATTCTATTTGGTGACTTTCACTTTGTTTTCGAAGTTCTCTGTTCTCTTTTCTGATGAACAAAACTCAGCTTAGCTTCAGAAGATAACTTTTTGATAGACGCAAGGAGCTTTTCCATGATGAAATAATGGGGAAGTGAAATACACCACTAGAAGAATCTGAATATGATGAAGGTCATGACTTACTTCGTGTTACATTAAAAAAATGACAGATGTTTAAAAGTATGCCATACTGTATCATAGAAGCAGTAGAGTCTTTCACAGCTATGGCTGTATGCATACCTGAACGGAAAGAAAGAGAAGGTGATGGTCTTCAACTCTGTGCTAGTGGAAGCAGGAATTTTCTTCTCAAACACAACCGTATTAGACTTTAAACCCAATTACTGTTCAGTACTTTTCACAAATCAGTTTCTATTGATCTCATGAAGTAATTTAAATTCATCAATGTATCAAGTAATTTAAGTTCAGCAAAGTTATGACGGCACAGTCATATGTCAAAGGCTTCAGGCAGAATTCCACAATTTTATTCCAAAATCTGCTTTACTGAAAATTATAGGGGTTTGGGGGTTTTTTGGTCTTTTTTTAAAGTATGAAAGCACTTCATGGCAAGTGGCTCATTTGGGGGCTGTCTCTTACAAATTGGTAATGGGAATACACACTTGCTGAAAGTTAAAGGAGTACAAAGCTAAGTCCAGATAGATAAGTTTAGTGACAGGAACAATATAATTAATTTTCCCACAAAGTCAAATTTAAGTTGTATCTGTCCAACCTCTAAACCAAAGCTCATCTTCCTTCCATATCTTATCACCAATACCTCCATTTCTCTTGAGAACAAAAGTACTACTGTTGAGTGGCAGCTTGGCTACCACTTCCTTTGAGAACCTCCAGGTTATCACTCCATTAGTCTCAAATTTTATCATCCTGTTGTGGGGAATTTTATCCATGCTTAGAGATTGCATAAAGAGCAATTCATTCTTCTGCTTTGACCAAAGACCTGTGAAATAAAGAGGCAGTGCATAAAGATTCAGTGAAGATTCAGTTTTAGCAACTTGCATGGCAATATTCACCAGCCATGAGACTAAGCCAGTGCCCACTACGTCCTGCACTATGAACACGATATGTTCCTGCCCTGTCCATGGTCCCTCTATGCAGGTCCTATCCCACCACAGCTACTGAGTAAAAGATGGTTAGCTCCTCAGTAAGAATATTCCCCTGATGCACCCACCTTCTAAACCATTTCACAGAATGAGATTTATTTAGGAGGGATTTTGTGAGGTCCTATAGTCTAACATCCCTATTTAATCAGGGTCAGATAAAGCTGGTTGTCCAGGTTCATGTCTAGTTGGGTTTTGAATATTTCCAAATACAGAAACTCCAGAACCTTTCTGGACAACCCATTCTATGCAATTTCATAGGGTTTGATTTGTGCTCATTGCCTGTTATCCAGCCAGTGAGCAAGGCTGAAAATACCTTGTGGCTTTTTCCTCTTCTGTGGCCCATACCATGTATTTATACACATTGATAAGATTCCCCGAGTCGCTTCTTCTCCAGGCTCAACAGCCCCATCTCTCAGCCTCTTCATACATGGAAGATCCTCCAGTCTCATATTCATCTTTGTGGCTGGACTCACTTCAGTCACTCCATAACTTTCTCATACTGGGCAGCCCAGAACTGGACAGAGCACTTCAGATGTGGTCTCAGCAGTGCTGAGAAGGGATGGATCACCTCCCTCAAACTGCTGGCAGCACTTTTCCTAATGAAACCCAGGAGGCTGTTGGCCTTCTTTACTGTACAGGTGCATTCCTCATGTTCAGCTTGGTGTCCTCCGGGAGCCTCATGCCATTTCTTCCAAAGCTGCTTCCCAGTCAGTCAGCCTCCAGCAGCTGTTGATGCACAGGGTTATTCCTCCCCAGGTACAAGACTTTTCATTCTCCTTTGCTGAACTTCATCAGATTTCCATCAGGTCAATTCTTTAGCTTGCCAAGGTTCCTCTGAATGGCACAACCATTTGGTGTACTGTTGCCCTTGCTTTTCTTGCTTGCAAATGTTTGGACTTAGCAGTCGTGCTTTCTCACGCAGCTCAACAAAACACAATGTATATTTTTAGATAGTTTACATATTTGTAGATAGTTTACATAGTTGTTCTCTGGGAGGAGAATTGTGATTGATGGTGATGTTCACCATCCAGGTGAAAGAGGTGGCGACCCTTGTAGCCAATCTCTTGACCTTTGTACAGATGTATAAATAGTTGGAGTCGGATCTTGAATAAAGCAGTTGAAGTTCCTTGACTTCTGCTGTGCCTGCCTCGTCCTTTGTGTGTCCAAAACAGCGACAGTGTACCAGCTGCTCCTCACAGTTTTGTACTGTCTGCAAACTTGCTGAGGGTAAACTGTTACATCACCCTGTCCATTAATGAAGACATTGAAGAGTATCTGCCCCAGTACCAGCCCTGGAGGGTCAGAGCACTGACCTGTCTCCAGCTGTACTTTGTGCTACTGATGACAATCCTTTGGGGCCAGCCACCCATCCATTTTTCAGTCTTCCTCACTGTGCATTTTGACAGTTTGTATTTAAGGATGTTGTAGGAGACAGTCTCCAAGGCTTTGGTAAAGGTGAGGTAGACATCATCCATTGCTCTACCCATATCCTATCAATCTGGCTGTCCTAATAAGGGCGTCAAGTAGGTTAACAATTACTCCCAATCAACTTTTTCTCCACTTGTTTGGAATATAGTTTCCAGGATTAGTTACTCCATCACCTTTCCAGGGATGGAGGTAAGGCTGACTGACGTGCATATTTTCCTGTATCATCCTTCTTAATCTCTTTGAAGACATCACTTTATTATAGCAGTTCTGGCTGTTTATAGCTAATCAATTCCAACAAAAATAACCAGAAAGAAAAATAAAGCTCTAAATATACTCTATTAAATTCTTGTTTCTGCTAGCATTCTATGCCACAAGAAAGATCATGCTTTCTTTCCAGTATTAGACAGTTCATTAAAACAAAACAAAACAAAACAAACAAACAAACAAAAAACCCAAAAAAACCCCAAACAAACAAAAAAACCCCAAAAACATCCAAGACAAAAGTCTCTCTTAATAGAATATAATTACGCCTATTTTTTAGGAGACACAAAACTTAGATATTCTTTCAGAATAAGACTGAGATGAAAGGACTTGAGAGCTTCCAGAATTTTGACATTTTTGTTGTCTGTAACTGTTCAGAAAAACTCTCAGAACACAGTGAAGACAGTGCTTTTGAAAATCCCATTCTAAATTTTTGTAGGCTTATATTATAAATAAAAGTACATACAGGAATTTTACCAAACCTGTAGCACAGATTCCTCACTTTCAAAATAAGGAAATGTCAGAATTTGTGTGATTTTTTTTTTCTTTTTTACGTTGTGCTTCTGATTCCCACATTTTTATATGCATTTGTATCTTTTAGTATCATGGTCACATACTTCATTTTCCTTCGGATCCCAAAATCGTCAGTGCTCAGAATAGCCAATGAACAACTAATCAATATTCTTTTTCATCTCTTCTATTCAATATTAAACTCAGACATCATTGATCTTTTGGGAACCAAGAAAAAACTCATATGCAAAGTTTGCGGGGAAGATTTAAGTATAAAGCCCTGTGAATTTTTAGCTTTCTCTTCTCTTCTCTCCTTTTCCTTTCCCCTTTTCTTTCATCTTTTGCCTGACCTCAGACCCATTTCCCCTCCTCTCAAGTCCTCTGCTTTTTGCACTCCAGTGAACCTCTCACTTGTGGGTTCCCCAACATGTGGCAGCACAAGCCTTCAAACAGCAAAACCAAGCTCTGGCTAAGTGCACAGACCCTCCCTCAACCAGATTGACTTTCAGCTGCCAGGACAGCATGCACGGAGGCAGAGGGGTGGGAACAGAGAGCTGAAAATAGTCCCAGAGCAGGACTTGGGCAATCCACGGTGAGACTGGCTTAAACTGCTGTTGAATCACACTGTAAGTGACACAGGAGGCTGCTCTTCCACGGCCTGGGGCTGTGACATTAATCCATACATAAAGGGAGTGGAAAAATGCTCTTATGCTGGGGATAGTAGGCTCCATCCACACCAAAACTTTGTAAATCTTGCTAAAATCTCTTTTTATCCTTCTGTCTTAACATTGACAGTGGTTTCAATAACAGAATGGGGGTGACGTGAAACAACTTATTATAACTTGTAAACAAAATTCCATGGGTTATTTGCTTGGTTTTTTGTTTGCTGTGGGGGATTGGTTTGGGTTTTTTTTACATGTACGTAAGGCTTAAATGTGTCATAAACTTCTTGTGCATTCATCAGGCTGTACAGCGCCCTCCACGGGAATTCCATGGGCTATACACAAGCTCAGAGACCAGCCTGTGGCAACTTAGGCCGAGCACAAAAGAAGCACAGGATGAGTCTGCAAGGTGTTCTGTAACAATCGGCACTTCTAGCTGTTATCCAGTGTGTAAGAACTACATACCATCTTCTTCAGATTATACAGATAAAGCACATTGTTCTTGTCTTGTATGGTGCAGCTCTCTTAAACTTCTATTATACTATAACTGCACCAGCATTCACACAGCTGTTTGCTAAACAATTTCTGTTCCAGGTCAAAAGCAGAGAGCAATATATGGACATATACAAACTTCAGGAACACAAGTGGCATTAAATATATGACAATATGTAGGCGTGAAAATACATAGATCTGTGAATAGTTGCACAACCCACTCATCTCCACTAAATTCTACAGAATAGCTTCAAATAATGCACAGGTATCGAGATGATGAACAGGTGCTGCACTTATTTGTCAGTCAGCAGAGCTGTGGGAGGCAGGAATTAAAAGGCAATTTTGAAACAGTAAGAAGAAAGGGAAAGACAAATTCCAGATGGACACAGAGAGGCACTGCTCTGCTGACCCAAGTGGAAAAGGGAACAAGCTGTAAATTACCAGAAAAAAAGAGTTTTGTAAAAGGAAGCCATGCTATATATGCAATAGAGTTCTTCCCACACCACACAGAGCTTAGAGCATGAATACACATCAGATTTAAATACTCCTGCAAAATGTTAGAAAAAATCCTTTACATATGGTTATTTACACAAACATAGCCATGAATGAATAAAAAGACTGCACAACTACATGTATCATTAAGCAGTATACTCTGTAGATTATCACATTAACATTTACATAATTATATATGATACTTCCAAACGCTTAAATTTTTTTCCTCTGTTCGCTTCCTCACAAAATGTAATGGAATTCTCTTTTAAAACTGCAGAGACTGCTGCGTGCCTAAGCAAACCATTATTTGCTTGCCCATAATCATCTTTTCCCTGTCTTTTAGAGTCACTGATGCATTAATTGCTTATCAAAACCTGAAACAGTTCATGAGTCATTCTGAAGATTAAATAAATATTAATGAGCCAATTTCAATGAAATTCCTGTCCCCTGCCTCTTAAACCTGAAAGACTGTATTTATTACATGTCAGAATTAAGTCTTGATATTTAATAAATGGGAAAATATGAACTATACTGACTAGATCACCATGTTTCAAGGGATCATTGCATTATAGTCTTATTTGACCAAGTTAGTGATCAAAGAGAGAAAGGACTGGTCAATTATAACAGAGAAATTAGGTGAAAGAGATGTCTAGGTCTGGTGCAGTTGGAGTCAAAAATTAAGTATGTGGGTTTTGAAGCTGAGAAATGCTTCTATATGAGATGATTTTAATGTAACATTAGTAAACATATGATCTTCAAACAAACACGATAGCAACAAATATCATTGCATAAGAAATTTTAGTATTCCTTACATTGAATGAAGGACGAGGAGCAGGAAGGCTTGGAGTTTTCAGGAATATAAAGCACTTTATTTTGGATCAATATGGAGTTTTCATTAAGCAAATACACTAAGTAGAGGGCTCTTCACCCATTTAATTTTTTACTAAAATTCAGTGAAAAATTGGACTGTAAAAACTTTCATTTTGAAAACATGAGTGTGCTGAGAGATTTTTAAGCCAATGACAATTCACTGTTGAAAATCCAAGTCTAAAACTTTTCAAATTAAATGACCCAGGATGAAGTAGGAAACACAAGTACTTCCTGTGAACACTTTTCTGTTTGTTCTAGCCTGTTCCTGAAAATGGTAGGCAAAGAAGATCCCACAGAAATCAAAGGAGCAACAGGGTATTTCCCTAAAAGTTAGATCAGAAATAACTTGGAATTAGAGAGACATCAGTAAACCACTTTTGAGTTGAACTGTTAGTGAAAAACCCTTTTCCAAAAAAATGACAACTTTTTCAAGGAAGTTGAGCAGCAGGATATTATGGCTCATGAAGTCGGCTGGTATAAAGCAGATAAAGTGGCAAATTTGTAGAAATGAGCCCTGTTTTTCACTGATTACAGCAGGATGGAGAACCAATTTTATCAGACTCTGGGTCTTAGTAGGAAATGAAGAAATCTCTATTTATTATATTAGGCCAAGTTTATTCTCAGAGGTCATGAGCTGCTTACCAGAAAACACAGCTTTAACTTCAGCTCATCACGTATTGAGGCAGCCCTAGAAGTGCTCCTGCACTTCCAGCTGGTGCCAGAGCACAGGGACACCCAGACACCCTTTTTAGGGTGTACTATAAAACTAAAGGCATCTCCCCACACCAAGCTATCCGATCCAGCATTTAATAGAGAATATGCCACTGTCAGTGAAGTCTGCAGGTAAGAATTCAGAGAAAAATTGTGGATTAAATATAATACAGGAAAAAATCTGATTTTGGTACTTAAATTAGCATATATACCAGCCTTTTTCTCTAAAGTGTAGTTAAATAGTGTCCACTTTCCACAGCAGTATCCTAAAATTCTTTACTTCACACATTCACAGCTAACAGAGCTCTCACACAACTTTTTCTTTCTCTTAAGTGTGAGAAAGGACTTATTTCATGTTACAAACGAACTGTGCTGCTTCCTCTGAAACATACAAAATTATGGAAATAATATACGCAAAATCATAGGTTCTTTAAGGCAGGTCACTGGTATCTAAAATAAGAATTGTTTACATCTATCATAATGTGCACATAAGGTAACAATCAAACAATTTTCTTACGTTCACAAAAAGTATTTTTTGTGCTCCAGGAATTGCTTAGTCAAAAAAAGCTGAACTCAGAGACAAATGTGTTTCTCACCATAAAAATGGCCAAAAAAAGAAGAGCTATCAGTGATACTTTTCCTACTGTTATGTTTGCCACAAGTGTGGATAAACCCAGCGTCTTACCTGCTCTGATAATTCTGCCCCATTGATCCGAGCCTGTACCAGGGCGTCACGAACAAGGGAATGGAAGTTCAGCAGCACATGCTCAATGCTGTGTGCTCCACTCAGGGCTCCTGAGAGCTCCTCCAGGGACTGGATATACCCTCTCCAGTGGAGATCAACTTCTGCTATGTCAGCCAGGCAGCCTCGGATGGTGTTGAGGCAGTAGCCCAAGCAGGGCTTACTCAGCGTCAGCCCCTGGCAGTGTGGGCAGTACTGCATTCTCAGCAAAGCTCTGCTGCAGGCTTTGGAGAAGTGCAGGTGATCTGTTGTATTGATCACTTCAATCCCCAAATTCAGAGCCTGCAGGAAAGTCCGGCTGGGTAAGAGTGATCTTCCCATTTGTCCTATGGCCTTTTTAGGAATGTTGCCAAAGGGCTTGATGTCTCTTCTTGCCACTCGGAGGCACTCTGCATATTCCAGTGAAATGTCAGTCGGACCAGGGTTAATCACATGGTTGTAGACTACTGGAAACAGGGTGTCAAAAAATCTATTCACAAATTCCTCTGTGCTGACATCTGTGCCAAATAAGAAGAGTCCAACATCTGTGAAAAACTCCTGCACATGCACAGTAGCCTCAGCAGCCATGGTTCTATAAGTATCGCAGAAAAGTGTGCTTGTGTAATTCTCAGCCAGTCTGATAAGCATTTCAAAGGTTTCTGCAATAAATCAATCAATCAATCAATCATTATTTTAAGGTTAAAAAAAAAAGAAATTAGAGTTACAACATAAAACAGTTACATTGGGACAACTTATATATATCCCAAATGAATGCATTAGAATTTTTCAGGAGACAAACTTCTCACAAACTACAACTGTCTTTTCTATATAGGGAAGCACCTTACAAGTAATGTTACAACACAATTAATAATCCATGTTTTCTTTTCAGTTTACATTAAACACAACAACAACAACAAAAAAACCCCAGGAAATAATCATAAGCTGAGTAATTAAGTTACAAAATACAGCAAAGTCCTATTTTATCTATCTATGTATAAAAACATATTAGCTCTCTCATCTCAGGACTGCAAGTTGCAATAAACAGCTGAATGCTCTCGGTAACTCCAAGGCATTCCTCTTACCATCCTAAATGGATGGGGAAAACTAACATTAAACAATATAAATAACTCTTCAATTCTATTAAAACTTAACTCTTAAAGATCAGTTTTTATTTTGTGTCTTCCAGACGAAGCAGATGTTCCAAACACACATGAGAACATGATTTTAAACAGTGCTGTTTGGTCTGGCAAATGGTATGGTCAAGAGCTGTCTTCCTTGGGAACTAATGGATAATCCCTCGTTAGGCCTCAAGAACTGCATAATGAATAAAGCCTGAATGGACAAACTTGCATTTCATGTTTGTCAAATGTGTCCATAAAGATGGTAATCCTTAAATACACTAAGTGTTTAATAAAGCAGTTTAAGTATACAGGAAAAATGTCCTCTCCTGACTTGATCCATGATTTGCAGTTAAGAAAAAATGTCAGTTTTCAAAACAGAAAAAGAGTGTTCATATTGAGAAATTCCCTAGATCTGCCTGAAAAAGTTGCACTTTAGGGAAGGCAATGGAGCAATATATGAATCAAAAAGAAACTAGCTTAGAGTTGAGGATAGAAACACTGAAAGACAAATTACAAATATTAACCCATTTTATACACTGAATGGCTACAACTCAGTAACTTTTACTTCAAGTTTTCATGTGTTTTTTCACATTTATTTTTACGTAAGACTGTAAAAATAAAGTAAGGAAAAGCATGAAGTACAGTTAATACTGTCTAAACAGTGATGTTAAATACAGGCAGAATCAAATAGTGTCAAACCATGTTAAGCAATTTTTGAAGCAATCTGAAGTCTGCTGGTCAGTAGAAAAACCAGAATAAATGTAAACAAGACAAGACTGGCTATCACATCTTGAATAAATACCTATGCTTAAGTTGCTTCTAGTATGACAAAAAGTTTGTTCAGTTCAGGTCAGTGAAAGGATTCTTGCTGACTGTAGAGACTTTGAAAATGCATGCTCTGTGAAAAGATCACATATCCGTTGTATTCAGTCTCTCTTTTCTCCAAAAAAAATGAGATATACGCTTCTAAATCACAACCATTCCTCTGCTATCTGTAAGTCTTAGTTTCGTATTTCACGTCACTCTGAAACTGAATTTGCTGTTCTCTTTTCTGTTCTAGCATTCACACAAGTAGGACAAAAAGTGTTGACAGCTGACAGTAAAGAGTCAGAAAGTGCGTCCCACTTGTGTGTTTTTTGTTGTTTTTTATTGCTATGTCACATACATAAATATGAACCTCTCCTTAAGTGAATTTCACTATACTCATTCATAGATGCCAAACATCACAGTGACTCAGCAAAGGGATTAATTTAATAAGTACCCTTCATTAAGCTATGTTCCCACCAATGGAGACCTAATCAATAGAGAAAAGCCTCTTGGGTTTATCCTGGGAGTTAACATGCAGAAATGCCAGTTGAATACCTTGGCAGCTCCCAACACCTCCACCAGCCCTTCACACTTCATACCTGAGCTATGGGAGACCCATTTCCGTCTGGAGCAGCAAATGAGGCGCAACAGATCCACAGGGTAGATTAAATTGATCAAGATGCCACTTTAAGGCACCTGAACCAAGGATGAGATCTCCACCAGATGCACAGGCAGTTTGGACACCCAGCTCCCATGGAGGCACAGGTACGTGGGAAATTAAATTACATCCCTAAATTATTAAATATCTAACCATAATACATCTCATCTTTATTGGGGGAAATAAGGAATGCAAAGAACATGCACTCCTACTATAGAAACTTTATTTAGTCACCTAAGAGTGTTTGATAGCATTTTTAATGGTACATACCATTTTTTATTTGCCTGTCCAAAAGGGCATGTGCGTTCTGCAGGTCTTGTATCATATCTGTAGGCTCTTTATAAACATTTTGCATTTGAAATGGTACTAGATGACTGTGCTGAGACCACTGAACCAAATTCTAGGTATCCAATTATCACAGACTTGACAACCCTTCATATAAAATCAGGAGCAGCCCAAGGACAAAAAAAAAAAGTAAAACTGATTCTTGATTTAGATGGCTTAAAATAACAAAATGTGAAGAATATTAAAGCTTTTTTATTATTACTTTTCCTAGATGGAAACCATAAAGTCTGTGATCTAAAATGTCTCTTACAATCCATGGCTGCAGTACCCTATTACCAAGTGCACAAATATTAGTTGAAAGAATAAATCATGCTGCACAATAGATTTTACAATGTGGTCTAAACAATAACAAATCTTTGATATTGAACTACATTGCTAGTGCCTCAGCAACCCCTACATGAATGAGTACAATAATCAACTGCATAATTTACTATTTCTGCCTTTCTAAACAGGATGTGATGATACTGGCCACTTGTGTTTACAATTCTGCATCATGTTGTTTAATTGTAATTTCATGACTTCTTACAGAATTTGTTAATACGGTTTTTTTCTACTTGCACACTTTCTACTTTATAACCATGGCTATTTCAGAGATTTGCTTTGCTCTCAGCAAATTTGCTGACAGACAGCAAATCAGACCAATGTTTACTTTCAATATTGAATCGTTCCTGTGAATACCTTAGGACAGCAATCTATGCCATTTACAACACATTCTGATACTTCAGTGACAAATCAAGTTATACTGGTTCAATACTGCAAGGTGTAGCAATGTGTTTATCTTTGAAATCCATGGGCTGAGACTAACATAATCAGCATTAATTACTCAGCATAAGTAGTGATAAAAGAAGTGATGAGTGTTCAATCAGTATAAATCTACTACATATAAAATACATTTTAAGTATAACTAAGATGAGCCAGACAAGCTCTTTTTATTGTTATCAAATGATTTTTTAATCTTCAGGGTCAGTGTCTCTTATCTCCATAATTTATGAGTTCTTCATATTAACTGCTATACAATATCCTGTAGACACTTTGTGCAATCCTAATGTTAATAATGCCCAGTCTTTTCCACAGATGACACATCAATTTTGTTTTTCTTTAGTGACAATCAAAACTATTGTTTGTGCACTCTAAAATCAAATTTCAGGATTGTCAATATTTTAACCAATTAATTTTTGAAAGAACAGTAGTTTTTCTCTTCCTGAT
Source organism: Illadopsis cleaveri (assembly GCA_013399915.1). Classification (NCBI taxonomy): domain Eukaryota; kingdom Metazoa; phylum Chordata; class Aves; order Passeriformes; family Timaliidae; genus Illadopsis; species Illadopsis cleaveri. The sequence continues at coordinate 578,115 of VXBB01020638.1, forward strand.
TTTACTAAGAAAAAAACATGAGGCTAGGAAATTTATAGATGAGAACCTGGTTGTTTTATGTGTAGCATTTTTTTCAGCTGATACATCATACCAGTGCCTATATAGATTATTTTTTGATGATAGTGTGTTTAACAAAGTGATTACAAACTGATGTAAGATAACTATCAGGTCATTGTTTAAAAGATTTTCTCTCTTCGCTTCCTTTAACCTTTCAGTTCCTGAGAGTCATGGACAGCTCTAAATTATACCGAAGTTCCAACATATGAATTAATCCAGTGGATAAATGGGTTTAAAATAAAAATCAGACGTATAGACACGCCTTGTTTACTAGAACAAAGAGAACAAAAAAGAAATCTAGTTTTTTATTCTTGGACATTAATCAGATTTAATGGAAATGTTGCACAAAATGAAATAGAATTTGAATTAGATTTTAAACCAGCCCTGCAATTCTCCTCCTTAATAGTTTTAGCAAAATGTCTTTCTACTATAGGTGCCTTAGAAAATTAATTTGAAATAAATTTCTATGGAACCATGCTATTGTAAAACAACCATATTTTATTAAGTTTACCTTTTTTTCATACAGATATTCTATAATCTGTCAAATGAGAAAATGTGTGGTTCTAAATGCTGAGCACTCCCTTTTGAAACACGTATGTTTATACTTACACATACGTAATGCAGAGATAGTCTAATAAGTTAAAAATCCAGTATTAGTAGTGGTCCAACAAGTTGTGAAGTCTTATATTTTGGCAATAATTCACCAGCCTAAATTACATATTATAAATTAATTCACACTTAGGAGTGGATATAGAACTCAATAAATTATAACCAGACAGGCTAAAATCCATCGTTCCTTTATGACATTGTATTTAGCAAGACTGCCTTTCACAGTCCAAAGGAGATCCAAAACTGATGAGCCTGGAATATCTTAAGGATCAGCCCATAATATACAGCAATCAATAACTGAATCCAAGCAAACCTGGAAAACCTAGCAATTTTATAAGCTTATTATGATTTGAAAAATCCTACGGGAAAGTATTGCCAGCTGCTATGGATGTTTGGCGATCTTTCAAGTTTTCTTTCTGTTTATGGGTAGCACAAATAACCCAGAAGCATCATACTCCCTCTTCTAAAGATTTATAGCACAATCAAATGTACCTTGCATACATTGTCCTTCTAGAGTCACAACAAATGTCTCAGGTGCAAGTTGCAGCCAGGTAAGCAAAAGGCATTCAAAAGTTGTGGGGTAAAAAAAAAAAAAGTGGAGATGAAATTAATCCACACAGCATTACATTCATAATATCTTTGTTTAAAATACATCACACAGAGAAATACGTACAGGTGGGAAATTCAGTGTAGCTATTCCTAGTCACAAAGTGACAGATATAATGCAAAATCCCTGAATCATTTACCATATCAGAAAAATGAGCTGAAGAATCATGTCTTCAGGACATATAAATGAATTATAAAGAATGAAATCATTAGGGCATTACCTGGGAAGGTTATATGGGAGAGAGATCAATGGGTAAGTACCAGTCAAATAGATTTGAGACTCACTGAAACTGCTCCTCATTAACACATATTTCTAATTAATCCATTTCATAGATTCCAGACTCACCAATGAAGTCAGTAAGAAAACTGGTATAACATTAAAACTGTAGCATAACCAACTTCGTGTTGTCAAAGGATAGCAATGCATCTCAGGCTTTTATAGCTCAAAGTACTCATAACAGGCTGTAAAGTTTGTCAGGTCTTGCTTGGTCTTGAATTTATTTTAGCTGTCTTTGAAAAAAACCACAAACATTCAAGAAACTTGAATTAGAATTGGTTAACCATTGCCTAAGTTGTTCTGTGTTCAGTGGCATATTATTCATATACTTAAGGAGTTTCCTACATATCCTGAGATTTTTGAGTTTGGTTCAGTCCTACTGTATTTTTTTTTTAGTTGGGGTTTGTGTTGGGGCTTTTTGTGGTCTTTTTAGCAACAGGACACAAGGAAGTTGGCATAGGACAGCTTTAGTTGGAATGTTAATAGGAATTAGCAATCATGCATAATCATACACAATTCAGGCTACAAGCATTATTTACACTAAAAAGAACTGCTGCAGATTGAAATGAAATAGCAAATCATCTCAAATCCATATGTAAGGTGTTTTCTTTTATTCCTCCAATGAAATTGTGAAGACTCATAAGAAACTCATTCCCAAGTTAACCAATACATAAAATGTAGAAAGTATGTCCCAAAGCCAGGTGAGATGAATTTTACTCATTTTCATGCTACATCTTTTTACTAGTCTGAACTGGTAAATGTACTTCTCGTTCTTGTTTTATTATCTACTTAATAACATCACACAGTGTTAATTTTTGCTTACTGATCCTGACACAAACTATTTTGCTATATGGAATTTACTTTCTAAATCAAATTTAGGTGTGTTTTCCTTTCCTTCACCATCTTCTCATCTATGCATTTGAGAAATGGCCCTACAAGGCAAAAGGTCTCAAGCTCAGGTGTTATGACATGATTCAAATCTTGTAATTTGCTTGAGGTTTTTTTTGTGGGTTTTGCTTTTTGTTTGTTTGTTTGCTTTTTGGAGGCGATTTTCTTGGTGTGGCTTTTTGTTTTGGTTTTTGTTGTTGTTTTATTTTGTTTTTTAACAAAATGTTGGAAAAAATTTATTTTTTGTCCACTTCTCCAGAGTTACTTTAATTTTTGTATCTTAATGGAAATCATCACAATTGATTCAGAAGATTATTTTTGAAATTTTCAGTGAAACTTACTGTAGTTGATTTTAAAATATCTAGCCTTTGAATTTGCTGCTTAACACACTAAGTCATAACTGGAATGTAAAGTATTTAATCTTACCGTGACAGATCCTATTTTAATATTGAAGGTCTGTCATATGAATGAAAGAATGAATGAATAACGCAAGGTTATCACTTTATCTAGTTATAAGCAGTGATTACACTTTTCTCTCCAAACTGTTCTTCCCTTTTCTTTTCAGTCTGGTGTTATCCTTTTAGTGATGACTATGGAACCATTCATCTTGTCATTTTGGAAGCAACATGAGCAGATTGTTTTCTATGGTGCCAGGAGAAGAAATAACTAGCAATTAACAGAGCTCAACCAAACCATTATTTTTTTCCTCTTGGATTCTGCTTATGTTCTCTCTGATTTTGCATTGCTCTTGTCCTGGGTTGTAATTTAGGAAGTGCACAAAGTATTCTATCACCATCTTCATGACCTATTGAATGTAACTGTTGGAGCAGTGTTTTTTCCCAGACCCCCTCCCTCTGGGCTATCTTCTGTTAATGGCCCATCAATGCCTTGCCCATGACTCATAGATAAGCTATCTCTCTTTAATGGGCCATCAAGGACTCCCTGTATGACTCATCATCCCATTGTGAGATGCTCCGCCCAGGGGGAGGAGCCAAGCATTCCCATCTGGATATAATCTGGGATTTGGGACAATATAAGCAGCCCTTACCCACTAGATTCCCAGAGGACCAGAGCTACCGGACCTCTCTATGGGATCACTGCTTCAGGAAGACCACCTCATCTGAACTGCTTCTATCACCCTGCTCAGGTTGTATTCTGACTCTTTTGTATTATTGCATTTTGTTTTACTTTATTTTACTTTTTTTTCCCTTTCTTATTAATTTGTATTTCTGACTTGGAGCCTCTCACTTGTTTTGCTTTCAAACCACTGCAGCTCTCCAGGCAATACTAGCCAGAGGAAAATATTTCTAAATTCTGAGTATATTGCTTACTAATGTGGAACGAAATACGCTCAGAGTTGCAAGCAGAGCACTCCAAGGAATCAGAGCTTTAAAACTGGTATCTTATAACAAAATTTTTCCAAAATATTTTGACGTAAAATGCTGTGCATGGTTTTCAAAAGGACCTTAAATTGATACTGATTTAAGACAACCATTTTTACACGTTTTCCATAATAAATAAGGACAGCAAGTCATCTCAGATGTATGAAAAGGGTATTATTCAGAATTTATAGCAGGATGATGTTGAGATACAAGGGCCAGAAAATTAATTGATTAGAAGGATAAATTCATTTCACATAATTTCAAACAATATATATGTGAGTTAAGAAGCACTTCTAAGGCATGATTCATCTCTCTGACTTTAGATGACTACTTTAGGTTGAGATGAAGTGCTTGCTGGAAGTGCTTGTTCCTCTCCCTTTTACCATAAAGGGATATGACACTGAAGCCCTAAGATTTTTGCAGGGAACTGGTATTAAGGGAAGGGTCCTTCAACATAATTCAGTACTGCAATTTATACAAATAAAGAGCTGAGATGATCATGCTTCTATAAAGTGGTCTTAATGGTAGATAAATTACAAACTTCTTATGCATTTATGCAAATCTTTCTTCTGTCTTCACACCTGTAATCTGCTTTTCTTCAAATGAAACACATGGTTGGTTCCAGGGAGCTGCCCGAGAATTATGTCTATACATGCTAACTTTATAGGAATTAATTATTAGGGAATTACACTTGAAAAGAAAGAACAACCTCAGGAAGATTTCCATAATGCTATGATGATGACGACTGACATCAGATGAAGTTTTTCTCTTTCTATCTAAAAGTCTAAAACCCGAATTTGTTTTTTCCAATTATCCCAGTTTTATGATGACAATACTCACTCATCTTCAGTAAGCTGGGTTTGTTTTTTTTTAATACAAATTAAAGTGAAATGTTAAGCAGGTTCTAGCAGATGAAACACTACAGATCAACATTTCTTGCACACCGAACAAGTAAAAATATTCATTTTGTATCACTGAATATTTAATCTCACAGCTTTTTTCACAGTGATGGTTGAGGTTTGGTGAATTCCTGCATCTGATAGTCTGAGGAATTCCACACTAAAATTATCAGACTAGTCAGTCAAAAGAATTTAAGGAGATTGTTTACTTGACATATGACTACATGTAATGGGTTTCAAAGATCCTCCAGAGAGCTTGCTAAGGGATCAGATGCATTTATTGCCTTTCAATTCACTTTGCTTAACTTCATATTTACTGAGAGAGGGGGCAGGGGAAGTCCTTAAGGCATCCATGTTTTTCATGGAAGATTCAAGAACAATGAATTTTATGACTGCATCTATACTGTACTGAAGTTAGTTCCGTGTTCCTCTGTAAATACTGGATACCAAGAAGGAAAACTGTGTGTCCCTCTGTATAGCTTTGGCATATTAGTGATTAGTGACATTATCACTGTCAGTGACTAGTGATACGTGCAAAATTCTGCTTAACACAAGTGATACAAAAAGCATTTTGGTCTACACCGTGTATTTCAGTACCTATTTTGGCACACGCTATAAAATGGAATGAAGTATGCACTTTCAAGTTTTAGACAGGTAAGTAAATATAGCATTTCTCACTTGACAAGACAGAAACTCAAAGCAAGTGGATAACCAGGCAGACAAGGGTTCTCTTTCACAATTACAAGCAGAAAACAGCACCTGTCAAAAATATAAAACTCCAGTTCGCTAAACTGTTTAGGAAAGGACATACAGTTTCAGTTATAAACTCATCTAAATTAAGTGAAATTCAGAAGATATTTTTAGTCAAGGGAAATCTCAGGAAAGAATAATTGCTTCTCAAATGACAGATGTACAGAATATTCTATGCAGCTGCTTTTGATGATAACATCTGAAAATCAAATATCGATAAGGATTGGAACAGTTCACTCTTGATTCATCCTTCCTTATCCAGTATGACTCCTGATTTTAATACAATTGATTTCTACACTAACTTATTGCACATTCTTTAGAGAATAAGGATTAAATACTACATGTCAAATGATCCATAGCTGCTAGTAGCTTTGGCACTTAGAATGAAAGAATAAAAGAACTATTTAGGTTCCACTGAGACCCCTTCTATCTCCTGCAGGCCATGGATCTCCATGCCCTCCCTCTGCTGAGGTTGCAGAACAAAGGATCTCCCATCTGATTTTTAAGTCCAGCTCTCTGACCTCATGGCAACAGGGAAGAAGTCAAACCCTGGGATTTCTTTATTTAGTCTGGATTTCTTTCTATAGTCTACACGTTTTCAAGAAGCAGACTAATCTGATTTTTTTTTAATATCCTCTTCTTAAAACCCAAAACATTTATATATATATTAATGAGATTATTATCTCATCTATTATTTTCTGATTTTGTTTTGCATTATGCCTTTTTATGACTATTAATGTTTAGTCAGAGCACACTCAATGGACCAGAGAACAACTGATGTTAGATTTAAATGCATACCAATTTTTTACTGTGCAGTAACATAAATATGGGTTGAGTATGGGCTGAATATCATTAAATTATTCTCTTAAAATTTTCATCTTAATGCTCTAGAGACTTCACCAAGTTCTTTTCAAATATAAAAAAGATAATTTGCCTTTTTAAATGCTGCTACTTTTTATTTTGTTTCAGAAAGATTACAATCAGTACATTATCTACTTTTACAGTACAGCTTTACTTGCTTTCACCCTGCCACTGTTTGCAGATGCTCTGCTAAGCCCAGTTCTGCAAGTGCTGCTGCAGCACTGCTGACTCACACATTCTCATGGCATGTAATGCTTTCCAGGAAGGAGCTGGACATATCAGCTGATGGAAATATGTGTCTCTTCCAAAGTATAAGCCCACAGTAATTTCTACCCTGTGATGTGATTTGCCCCCTCATGCAATGTGACAAGGGGTATGCATTTCTGGCATCACTCAAAACTGGATCATTACCTCCCCACTCCCTTTGCAGTTATGTATCCTAAATTACATAGGTCAGGAAGATCTATCACTAAAGAATGAAACCATGCAGAAACACAAGGCTAGAAGGCACTTGAGATGTGTTCTAATCCATCTCTTAAACCTAGGGCAGGTTCAAGTAGATTTACGACCTTGTATTTTAACTTCTTCATCCAAACTATCCTTAAAAAAATACACACATTAACAGAGAAGTCATAACCTTCAAGAAAATAATTCCAGTGCTTCACCATACTCTCATTTGCTTTTACCAATGAGAATAAATTTTCTTCTTCCTCTTCTTCTTAGTTATTTCAGATTAGATCCTCTGCAAATGACAGCAGACATCTCTAAAGACCAAATGCATCTCCAAAGCAGAGATCTCAACTGTCTACATCCCAACTAGCAGTAGAGTGGATAATGGCATGATTCATCTGACCTAGTTTAGATGTCCACATGGAAATAAGATGAATCACGCTGCTTTCCTCCTCTATTTATACAGATAAAGAGGGTCATTAGTTCAGAGAAACAGGGAGATTAATCTTACTCTTCAAAACTGTTAAAAATCTTTTCTCTTCTTTTTATTAAAATGAACAATCTTCTTTCAGTCATAAGGGGGGGCATATTCCACCCCGATGTAGCTGAACTTAGTTCTAAATACTACCAAAAAGAAGTCTAAATTGCCCAAATTATGTGCTTAAGTGGACAAGCTCGATGTTCAGGAGTTCCAAATTCAGCTCTGCCTGACCAGCTGCTTCAAAAATGTTTTGCTAAACTATTTCAGAATTGCATGGCTTCTCTAAGTCATGTTTACTGTGGGAAACCCTAAGCTTTATACATCATCTCAACAGAACAACTGCTGAGCCAGTCCTTCTTAAGTCTTCAACTCAATCTTATTCCTGCCTCAGTGCAGAATCCGCATATGCCCCCATTTTGTATTCTAGCTCTATTTTCCAGCTGATGAAAGAGCTCTTGCTGCCTTCCCTCGTTGAGAGCACGCTGTTTATTTCCCCATTCAACACAGCGATGAAAATGGTGTCTGTACCTGCCCAAGAACCACATCTGAAGTGTCTTTTTCTATTCTGATTGTGAACAGTTGCTAACCAATCAAATTGACGTTTACAAAAACCAGTATCGTTTAGTTGCAATTTAATCAAGATCATTTCCAACTTACTCATGTGAATGCCACACTGAAGATCATAAAGAGACTTAGGAAAGTCAGTTGACTTAACATCCGTGCTTCTCACATACCCACATATTGGATCCATTTGCCTACAGGGAAATTAGATTAGTTTAACCCAACTTGTTACCAGTAAATACAACTGCATTGTTATTGTTTGGTATGTTCTTGTTTTTGGCTTCTAAATAATTCAGCTTTTTATACCCAATAACTGAAATTAGGCTAAGAAGTCTAAAATGCTCTAGTCTCCTCCTTTTCTGTTTAACAAAAAAGTAACACATTCACCCTTTTCAGTCTTTCGCCACCTCTAGAAATCCAAAGACAAGCACTAGGGCACTTCAGAATGTGTATATTGACAAAAGAAACCAATCAATGAAAACCATGTGGAAATCAATTCCGAAGTGAACACGCTTACATCTTACAAAGGCTGTTCCATAGCTGTACACAGGGGTCCTTTACCTGGTAATAAACTGATCAACATGGGTGATAGATGGGCTTGAACAAAACTAACTGTTTCTAGGGGATCCCAATAGGACATGTGGGAACATTTTGCCCTTTCCTCCTTTTTTTAATGGCTCTGCACGAGAATCTGACTTATGCCCTTGGAGTATCATATATTGTGATACCATCAATTAAAATAGGTTTTACCTCTGTAATACAAAGTAAAAGGCTCATTACAGAGCTTTCTATTTTTTATTGTCCAGTTCATATATATCTTTGAATGCATGCATGTCAATATCGATGAAAGCAGTTGATAATCATTAAATAATGACAATGCCAAACTCAAAATCCTCAAGGCAGCAGATAAAGATCACACCTGCTTATCACATCTGTCACATAAGTGCACAGGGTAGTGATTCATCTCAGCCACCACCTCAGCTAAATACCACATTCTCTTTTTCTCAACAGTAGAAACTTATGGGATGTTTAAGGTATGATTCACCTGACACATTTTAGATGTTTATGGGAAAATGAATCATGCAAAAATATTTACTTGGGCATGAATCATGCTAAAAAAGTGCCTCTCTCCATTTTATACTGAGGGAGCTGATGGTGACAAGCTCATCAATCCACTCTATTATACCAATCATCATTAGTTTTGCTATTTCAGATGTATATCTTGGTTATCTCAGTTAGAAATTTACTTATAACTTCCATATAGTTGTCTTGGAAGAGCTGTATCTGAATTCCTGCTGTAGAAAATTAGATCAAACTCTGTTTGCTCCAGAGGTTTATTTGTCCAGAGATTACTTTCTTGCAAGTAGACAAAATATTTTAAATTATGTATTCACCTAACTTCCACTGCATGAATGCTATCTATGTAATAGAATAAATTTCTGGTGAAAGTAATGAACTCCTAAAGAGAATATACAACCTGTACAGAGATGAACAATATGCCTCTGCAAGTTGGATGTCATGTTCCATTTCTTTTTGATGTCACTTAGTTTAATGTTGACCTAATAGTCACATGAAATAAATGTGTATGCATCTTCTTTTATTTATGCTTATTTACCACTGGACATAGCTTACTCCTAGATTTGATTCAGATCACTCCTACTAGTTCTTTCCAAGAATGCCTGTGTGGTTCTACAGACAGGATTACTACAGAGACTACTCTGAATAAACAGTACAGATGAAACTGTGTAAGCTTCAGCACTCTCCACACTCTTCCAATATCACTCCTTAAAGCTTCCCGTCCCCTTTATCTTTCTGACACTGCACGGCATATCGCGAAGTACCTTGGTGGGTGGCAAAGTACTTTGGTGGGTGCAGTGCATCCTCTTCCTATTACTGCAGACTAAAAAATGTATTTATAAAAACAATCATGTAAAATCAAGAGTGCACACACAGCCAAGCAATACATGAAAAGGATGTGGTCATCCCGCTCCAGAAAGAAGCCCTAAGTGGTGTGGACATGAGCCACATTGTATCATTTGGCGTGCAGTCTGATATCTCTTCAGACCTGTGCAGATAGCAATACTGACGCAGCAAACGTTCAGTTCTGGGCAATCTTCCTTCTGTAATGTTGAGGGGAGTCCTGTAGTGTTTTCTTCCTCTTGTGTACCTTTCATCTCACTTCTGAATATTGTCTATAGTTTCAGAACTCCTCACAGGGCTCCCTCACCCTCCACTAAAAGAGATTAAACAGACAAAAGAGGTACAGGAGAGAAAAGTAATACAAGTCATGCGCTGTATATTATAAACTGGAAGTAGCATCCCTATTCTCCACTCAATTTGCCAAATGCCTTTTAATTCCCTGCCAAATCCAGTTTGACAAGAAGATCAAATATTAAACTATTTACTGAACTGGCTACTTTCCTAGCAGTCACAAAGTGAACCACACTGGAGTCTATGAAGAACGGGATGGTAGAAAGAAAACCAAAAGCACTGATCTGCTGTGACCATCCAAGGAGAGAAATTTTTAATTTCAGTTCCAATGGTATGTTTCTTTTAAAAGAAAGCCACGGAAATTAGTCCTACTTTAATCCTGAGGGATGAGCGATAATTCCAGCTCTTTAACAGACTGTTACTCTGAACACAGGATATACAAAAGATGCAAAAACGTTCTCCAGAACCATGAAAATCATCTGTCTTTAAAGCAATAAAAAAACTCCCTTCTCAAATTCCATGCATGCAGGAATGATTGTACTTCCAAACTAGCAAATAACATAGTGTGAAAACAAGAGGAAAGTGAACAGCCAGGAAACTTCTCAGTCTCTTGAGACTCTTATAAGTGCCCTGATATTCTCTTCAGTGACCAGAAGTTCATATGGGTAGTTTGTGCGTATTTATTATTACAGGAATGTTCTGAGTGTAATTTCCTTCCTCTCTTTATTAGTGGGTCTTAGTGGGATGACATTTACAGCAGAGATACAGAATTATCCTGCTCTTTCTCCAGGCCCTTATGTATTGCTCTCAGTGGTTCAAGAAAACTCAAACAAGTATGACTGCTGATGAAGGACTCTCCTTCTTTAAGACAAGAAATTGCCCTCAGAAACTGGTCATTTGACCCAGAGAGAACAGCAAGGAAGGCATCCCTTTCTCTTCTAGCTGGCAGATAATGCAAAACAATATACCTTAATATACCTTAATACTGCTCTAAAATAAAGATGCAACCAGTCGTAGTAGGAGGCTCAAAAACAGAGCACGTTTGCAAGGAAGAACACTTCAGAAGTATACTTCTGAAGCTTCAATGGGCATTACCAATGTGGAGCTGAGTATCAGAACACTTTTTAAACAAGTATTTCTTAGATTCTCTGACTTATTCCTATCATGAGGTTTTTTTTTTTTTTTTTTTTTTTCTCTTGACATTTTGCTGCACCGTTTGGCTCCATGTGTATAAATTAATTGGCTTTGAGTATGGCATGAGCCATAATCATGGGTCATTTAGGAAGCATGAAAAAAAGAAGTAGCATGGTACGAGTCACTGTGGATCAACTGAAAATATGGGGCCTAGGAAACTTTCATCTATGTGAGAAAAGGTGACACCCATACATATTTTCTGTGGAAAGATGCATCACATCATAAACCATTTAACTGAGCAGACAGAGGTCTGTGAGCACTCATATTATAGTCATACGTCTTTATAGATGGCTATTACAAAAAAAGGACTCAGAGGAGTAATGAAAAAAGGCAAAAAAATCTATATAAAAGAATTTTTTTCCCTATTTCAAGTAGAATGTTCCCTGCTTCTTGGGCTTTACTGGTTTTAGCTTTTCTAAACCCACAATAAATAACACGACTCTTAAATTGCAAAATTCTGGCTTTATTATGTCTCTTATCTGTTGATGAAGTTGATGCATCATTTATAACTTGCTGCTACAATCTCACCAAATCAATAGTTTTCAATAATAAATAAGTAAACAAATAAGTACTACTGTTATGGCTTAGTTTATATGGGCAGGTAAGACAGCAATGCAGCTGTATTCTTCCTTAACAGTGCTCTTCTGGGATGGGGGAAAAATAAAGTGAATAATATTTTTTAATGAATATATTTTTATATTGTAATTTTTAGTATCAAAATAATGAGACAGCTACTGCCCAAATGACATTTTTTCAAAGTTTAAAGCAGAATTCATTTCACCTTACCTTAGCCATACAGAAGCCAAACACTTCACCTACCTCATCAATTTGGATAATCAGTGGATAATCAGATAGGCACCTCCTCATATTTTATCCCCGAGGCAAATCCCAGGTTACTGATTAATTAAGAAGATGTTTTAACTGTGCAAGCCATAGCTCCCACTCATGCAATTCATCCTGATTATGGCAACCATCCACCTCAGGATGGGATAAGTTGACCTTTGGAAATCCTTTTCTTTCTTCATGAACTAGGCTGAGCCTAAATGAGGCAATTAAATAAACACTCTTTTAGCTACTTTACAGGTGACTAAAATTAGGGAAGGTTAGTCCCACTCTTAAGAGTCTGCAAATTCAATTGAGTTTAGTTCTAGGTGGATTTAGTACTGAGTTTACCTAGCTCATGGGTCTTTAAGTGTCACAAAGATAATTTCTACTAATTAATACACTGTCAGGGGAAAGGAAATAAAAAAGGGAACAGTATTTTACTACAGGATTCTTTACTTTTTGGGAACCTATAGATGTTAAATAAGTTTATATCTACCAGTAATATGTTTAACATCGATAAATGTGTGTTGCTTGATATACAGGTCAGTTACCATCCATTTAAGAATTTAATAACACCCATTTTCCATTCCTACAGTAAGAATGCAGCACACTCCTATTTCAATACATTTTTTCCTAAAGAATACTCGACCATATTGAAATTATATTTTTATTCATCACATACAAACAGATATACTCCCATAGAATAACTCCCACAGAAAAGCAATACTGCAGTGAAAAGTCAGTATTGTGCTGACTTTAAGGTACTTTTATGAGCAAACTACTATTTCCACTGCAGTCCCACTTGAAAAAACATTTTCAACTAAATCTTTATTTCCAAAAATCCACCTAAAATATTCTAAATACCTGGATCTCCATACGTAGTAAGATTCCAGATTTATTTTTTTTTTCTGGGTCTGGCTGCAAGACCAGCTAATGTCCTGAATTTAGGATAAAATCCAGGTGTACAGCAATTCCCTGTTTCAGAAAATAAATTTCACTTCCCTAAGAAGGTCTATGATCAAAACATGCAGGAGAGCAAGTCATGAAAGTAGGACTCCACTAATTATTAAATAATAAGACTTCAATTTTTTAAGAATGCTTTTTTATGAAGTTGAGCCAGCTGCACACAAAGTTTTCTAAGCAGCATGCAAGCATGTTGGAGGTGAATGAAAACCTCTTTGTACACCAGCGTTCTCTGGTCTTTCTAACCTTGCCAGAATCTGAAGAGAACTATGACTTTTACCAACACCTGGGCCAGCAGAGACTTCTCTCTTCAGTGGAAGACGGAGAAAACAGCTCACCCAATTCTTCAGAGCATATTCTTTTCTGATAATAACTTCTATTTTGCTTTAGGAAGATTATTTATTATTTAAAAGCTGAAGTCCTAGAAATATTCTCAGAGTTATTTTTGAGTATCAGTTGAAAGTAACACACAATGTAATATACTGTTAATGTGTAAGTGTAGCCAAGGTTGTGGCATCCATCTGTGTCCTAAAGTGGCTTCCAGTACAGCATGGGACAGAATAAATAGCCTAGTTTCCCTAATAATAGTTTTCAGACCAGAAGAGAAATTACCCAGCAACAGTTTCTAAGTTCCACTGAGAAAAACAATGCTGTGTGGGATCACCTATTTCTGTTTTATGACACAACCATTTGCTGATGTTTGATCTCAAAGGCCAGAAGGGAGACTGAGCTTAGAATCTCACACTAGTCATAGTGATACAAAATCATTGTTTATTGATGTTACTGGCCCTTGATCTTTTTTGTTGTGCTGTACTACGGCTGATCCATAATTGTGAAACACAGGAAATTCATTCATGTTGCACATTTATGGAGCTCAGTGATTACTTCTTCCCAGGAAGGAAAAACCTGAGCTAGTCGGAGAGATCCTGGATCAAATGCTGACAAAAAAAAAATACTGCATTTTCAAATAATGTGTTAAGTACACTTACCTGAAGGAAATCAATTATTTGGCTTAACAGTGAGAACAGTTCTGTTCTATTATTCAGAAAGCAGGAAAGAAATCTACTTTGGAGAAAAGAGTCTGAAAAGTTTTCAAAGCTGCTTGCATTTCAGCTTACATTTTCATGCTGAATGCATTAAAAATTATGAAATAAACGTATCTAATTCCTTCAGGTAGAAGGCAAATGCAGTCAGATTTTTCATACTCTGTTCAGTGTTATAGATTAGTACACAAAAAGACTATCAATTCCTTGGAAGCCTCCAAGAAAAGCCAGGGCTGTTACAGTATTTTGCACTGATATTAATCTAGCACACTCTGTGAGAACCAGGATCCAAAAGATTTTGGCATGGGAACCTCTAATTTTTGCATGCCACCATCACAGTTAAATTAAAAGCTGAAACATCTGGAATTGAAGTGTTCCTACATACTTATGGAAGTACACTTTTTGAGCACCTTTGGGAATTTAGAAACTGCAGCACCTGTAAAGTTACGTACCAGTTAAATGGCATGTTTTCAGATTACAGTTCTGAAAGTAGACAATGAAGTTTTCTCCTTAAGCTTCTGTTATTTGCTATCAAAGATAAGTTTGTGAATGAGTCATCTAAGAATATTACTGTTCAATAGAATTTGACTTCTTCCTGGCATCACATAAAAGACAGTTATCAGCTGGACACACTAAGCCTATTCACTCACTTGTATCAAGAATGTCTGCCAGCAAACAGGTTGATATAGACCATTATGCTTCCTCAGTCTGTCACACATCACACTGCAATTTGTGTGTCAGATCTTAATGTGGGAGCCCACTGAGGTTGGTGCTTAACTACCATGTTTGGTATTTAATTGCTTCTTTAGACTTAGTTTCTTGATCTAATGTTTTAAAGATGATTTGCAGACTTAGAAGCTTTGCTTTCACTGAATGTCAAGTACTAAAATCTGAACAAAAATTCTAGTTTTCTCACTGTACGATAATAAATAATACAGTGTACAAATCATTTGTCAGTCATAGTTACAGCACTAGTGAGCAATTAAATAGCACTTTGAAATGGTGTATTTAATTGAGTGAACAGGTTAGACTGCTTATGCTATTAAAAGCTATCCAATCAAAGACCAGATCTACTAGATTCTTGGACAGGTGCTAACAGCATAGTATTTTGTACTATGGACTAAAACTTTGCCAGCTCCGACATCATGCAAAAATGGCTCCATTTTCAAGTAAAGGTCTACTTCTGAGCCATATGTATTTCAGTAACAGAAATACTGGCAGACTCCATATAAAACTAATGGATACTATCATCATACATGCTTGTATGATAGGGTATTGTAGAGAATGTGTTTCATAGTACTGCAATATAGTGAAGCTATAGTGGGAAGCTGTCTTCTGACATGATAGATTGAAATGTATGTTATGTTATTAAGGACTGAGAACTGAACATATGGAAATAGAAGTAAAGTAATTAGTATTTCCCACAATAATGTAGGGTAGTTAGGCTCACTGAGTAGTACTGAGAATTGTGAAGACTCAAGTTCCAGTATCCCCGAAATTATGAGATGCTGACTGTCTATGAAGATTTGGGGAAGTCCTGTTAACTCCCATGGTTAGAAGACACCTCTTAGACCAGCAAGTACAAGCATTAACCCAGAACTGCAGTGTCCACCACTAAACCACGTCCCCAAGTGCCACATCAACATGTCTTTCAAAAACCTCCAGGGATGGTAACATGCCACTTCCCTGGGCAACCTGTTCCAGTGCTGGACAACTTTTTCAGCAAACACGTTTTTCATTATACTGAACCTATATCTCCTCTTGCACAACATGAAGCCATCTCCTCTCATCCCATTCTATTATTTTGCCATGTTAGGATAATATACCTACTTACATAGAAGAAGGCTACAAGGACTGTTTATTATTTGATCAGCATGTTTCATATATCACAAGACATAAATATTCTATCTGCACTTATGACTAAATGAAGACAAGAAATTTGTCTGAAATATCATTAATATTACATCTTTGCTTACATATTCCTAAATATATAAAAGTATATGACTTGTCATTTGTAACTATCATGTTCTCTATTACTGATTGCTTGCTCTATTATCTTCTATAACAACGAGGAAAGAAAGGTGGAGGCTACTGCACTACTGACTAACCAGAAAGACTTTTACACACAGATAACTTTCACACACATCTAAGAAATACTGAAAAATAAAATCAGAGACAATTCTGATCTCTAGCAAACCAAACATTTTTTGGGAAAGTAATATAGAGAAATGCAGACTATTCATCAATCTCTCTAGATGGACAGATAATAATTTGTTACACAAAACAGAAAGCAAGAAGACATAGACCTTATAAAAGAAGACAGGGAAGCACACACTGAAAAAAGTGAAGACACAAAATCTGAAACAACTAGCAAGAAACATGCACGGTAAACAAAGAAAAAGATCAATAAGAACATTAACTGCAAGAAGAAGACAAAGGAAAGCTGGTCCACTATTCAACAGGGAAAAAAGCTATCAAGTCATGGCACCAAGAAATCTTTAATGTTTAGTGCATTTACTGCTTCGGCCTTCACTAATAAAGTTAAATTACATAAGGCAGATAATGTAAATAACACAAACAACAATGCATTTAAGATAGAAAAAAGGAAGCAGGTTAGAGAATACAGCCATTAGTTAGTTGGCTTTCAATCGTTCAGAAATTATGCAATTCAGGGAGTACAGAGAATTTGCTGAAGCAATTTCAGAGGCACTTCAAAACATCACAGATGATGAATGGGATTCTGGAAGACTGAAAAAACCAAACGAGTGACCTATATATCCTTGAAAAAGGGAAAGTAGAAAAAGCTGGAAAAACTATAAATATCAGCCAGACTACTCCTCATTTCTAGAAAAACACTGGAATAGATCAGCAAACAAAAACTTGCAAGCGTCAGCAGAAGGGATGATGAGTAAGAGTGAAACAATTTTTTAAAGGCAATTTCTATGGGGCGGGCAAACGGGGAGTAAAACAAGATTCCACTTGTTTAATAGGAAAAAGCAAGCTTTAGTGAAGTTTCTGATATATAATATTCTCTAAGTTCTCATAAGTTGACTTAAAATGGTCTAAATTAAGTTACTCTTAATTAGCAAAACCAGTTGGACAGCTATATTCAGAGAGATGAAGATCATTCCCTGTTAAACAATATGCTAAGAGAGATGAAAATGGTTCCCTGATAAACATAAATATACTGATTTGTGATTCCTGGGAATCTACTGTTGGCCTAATCAGAATTTTCCTTAATAAGCAATACTGGCATCGCTTTAATAAATGTGAAGTTATGAAATGCAAAGGTATTGCCAAGCTGAAGCTAACAGTAAGCATTTTTGCTGACAGAACTAAAATTCAAAATGACCAGAACATATTGGATACATGTTCTGCAAAAACAGAATTAACTTCCCTGAAGAGAAGTGAAAAGTACTTTACTCAGGCAGAAGTAATCAATGGCACAAATCCAGACTCTAGAATAACTGCCTGAAAGAAATAAAACATCTGGGAGCTTTTGTGTATATGAAGTTGAACAGGAGTCTTCTATGCCATGTAGGAAAGGTAGAGACTGGACAACTAGTGCATTTAAAAAAATGAGAACATAGCCTGTAAAATACGTAAATATTTCTGCTGTAGCTGGCTTTAAGACACATTTCTCTGCAACATTAAATTTGATTTTGGAACTAGAATCCCCTAAGTATCTGGATTGTCTAGAAGAAATAGAGGGCACAAAACCAACAAAAAAACCCCATCCGAGATGATGATTTAAATATGACTTGCAATGAAACATACAAGTAATATAAGTTAAATCCAGGGTAAAACAGGAAAGGAATGATAGAAGGTAACTGCAGAGAGGAACAGAAAAAATATTCTTCATGTCTACATGCAGGTAGTGCAAGTAGTAATTAACTTTGGAAAAGAAGATTAGTTTAGGCATAATGAAAACCTTAGCAGAAGTGATAGCTATGGTCTGGAACAGATTGCCTTATGAGAGTGCAGAGTAAACATCAGTGAGATTTTAAAACA
The DNA here is from genome assembly GCA_013399915.1 of Illadopsis cleaveri. Lineage (NCBI taxonomy): Eukaryota > Metazoa > Chordata > Aves > Passeriformes > Timaliidae > Illadopsis > Illadopsis cleaveri. The sequence continues at coordinate 596,183 of VXBB01020638.1, forward strand.
CAAGTTAGACAAAATCTGTTTAGTTTTGTCCTTTGTTGTTTGCAAACTAAGACAGGAGGAGCTCAGCAATCAGCAATTAGCACAGGCAGGGCGTGCATCTGGGGGAATGGGGAAGCCCTGTGACGCGTTAAGCAGGTTCACAAGAAGTAAGGTCTCAGGACAGAACATGCTGTAGGGACTCAGTGTGGATAAGGTTTGGGAGACTATGTAGAGCTGGAGTCTCAGACAAGATGGAACTGGGGTGATCTGAGAGGGGGAATTATAAAGAGTTGTGGGGCTTTGACAACCCAGGCTTTATAGCTGGCAGGAGAGGGAGACTTGCGTGAGACTTAATGAACCTCTGCAATGAGAAGTCTACAAAGCAGCTGTGGCAATAATTCAATTCTGGGCAGAAGAATTATGCTTTGGCACATCAAAGGCTTTGAATCAGGACAAAAGTGAGTTTTAAAAACTCCTTCCTACCTCTAAATATCTATAACCCGATCTTCAGTGATCACATACACAGCTCATCCTCAAGCTGGGATAAAACTGCTGTGCATGCTTTTACCTCTTTTCCACATTCTTCTTCTTCTTTTTTTTTTTAACTTTCTCTTTCTTTTTAACTTCTTATGTTTTTTAATAGGGAATATGATAGCTTTACCTCAGAACTCTGAATGTCCCTACCAGAAGAATGCCTCAATTTCAAAAGCTTCTATCCCGAACTTTTAATTTACAAAGAATATTTCTGTCCCCTTACATCATCAGTGTAAACATCAAGCTACAAGTTAGCTGTGTAGTATCTCTTTATAGAGAGAAATATAGTGAAACATACTCCTGTATGAATCCTCCCACTCTAAAATGTACAACTAATATAAAATAGATCAGTCATGACCTGCAAATGTACATTTCTTTCCCCAACTGTAAAAACTATTACCCGAGCTGTAGAAAACTATGCTGAAAACATCTATAATTAGAGGAGCTGAATCACAGCCCTTTGCATTATAAAACCACTTTTCAAAATGTTATTCAAAACCATACATGTACATTGGTAGTCAAGCTATGTACCTAAGAAGTGTTTGAATTCATGGCAGAATTAAATAGGTTGATTTTTGTGGTTGTCATAAAAATTAAATATCACTAAGATTCTTGCAGCCTGAGTACATGGTCAAGGAACATATCTTTTTCTTAAGCCAAATGTATTATTATCTTCCTATTTTGATGTGAACATAGAACTGGTTATTATCTATAATTGCATGCCTGTGTCTCCCAGGTCTTGATTAAATATGGAAGGCAATCTTGCAGAAACAAATCACCACCTTCAGACTTGGATACCTAAAACTTACATTACAGAGGCTGATTTGTAAAACTTTCCCTTTACTCTTTGTCACATTAATACACATCAATACACATTTTCACTCATGCAGACAGTAAATGAATACCTGCAAGACGTTAGGAGTACAGCACAGCTTCTACATATCAGCCAGAAAAGCCAATGATGGTAAGTACACTGTGCATCAGAAGCTGCTCTGTTTTGCATTCCAACAGCAGCAGTCAGTGCTCCACCATGCATTTGTTACTACAGTATTGGATTGAAATTTCCCTCATTAATTAAAACACAATGTTGTTTGTTGTATCACTGTCATTTGGAACTACTGCTCTGCTGTGCTTTGTGGAATCAGTTGTGTATGCAAATAGTTCATCGCAGGGTGGCAACTCCTTTGTGAGGTTAAGAGTTCTACACCTATCTTTTGCTCATCAGAAAACACCAAAGCAATTATCAGAATTGTTCATGAAAGCCTGCTGCAATATTTAGTTAAATGATTTTACCAGACATATTCTATTTATTACTTACAGTGTATTAAAAAAAAAACAACAAACACAAGGCTATATAGTCTCTCATCTGCAATTATTATTCTGTATCAACCATTTAAAAGAAAACACCTTGAATTCACAAAATTGCATTTCTAGAACTCTACAACAGGCAAGTCATTAAGCGTAGGTGACATTTTCAAACAGAATTTTCAGTATCATATTTGGGGGAGGGTGTTTCATACTAAAAGGTCCTTTAAATATGTATCCTCTTTTCCTCATTTCTCTGTCTCATGCAGTCATGTTCTTGATGCCAAGATGTAGCAAGTATACTAACAATAAATATAACCAAATAAATTATTAAGAACATCACTACCTTACTTTTTAAATGCCTCAAATATCTCGATTTGCTTCAGAAGTAATATTCAAAGCATGATAAAGTTAGCTCTAAAACAACCCAATTACTGAAAAACCAGAGTATGTATTCACCTCAAACTTTTTCATATTCATGTAATTTGATTAGCAGACAAAACATGCTTGAATATAAAGCCATATACTGCTAGAAGCATTTATTGTTACCAAGGATGCCCATAACAAAGTACTCACACTATTTCAGTGACTTCAAAGTGCTCCTTATGTGTTCTAAGATGGGGAGTGGGAAGATGACTCCGATGATTGCTTATGGACATGGTTTAGTGATAGACCTGGCAACATTAGATCAAGGGTTGGACTAGATGATCTCAGGGAACTCCTCCAGCCCTAACAATTCCAAGATTCTATGATCAAGGTCAAATTATCATGAACTGGAAAAAAAAACAAACCCAAAATTCAAAACCTACACAATTCCTAAAGAAATTACTCATGTTCCTAGAAGAATGATTTGAGTAAGGTTTGTATATGCTAGATACTTAGATCAAAAATACAGGTGAAGAGGGCTCTGTCTCCAGAGCCCCTACAAATTTCTGGAATTCTGCTGACTAAATAGACTTTGGACTAGAGAACAAAACTGCTTTTATGTTCTATAGTTATCTGTATACACTTAATATGCAGCATGCACACATCACAAACAGGAATACTGTCAGAAGACCAAATCTGCTTCCAGCAAAATATTTTAAAATAATTTTTGAAGCGCAAAGAGTGCAAAATTGTATGCATTAAATTAGTTTTTTTGGTCACTAAAAGAAAAAAAAAAACACATTATACATATGTATGTATGTAGGTAGGTAGGTATACGTATAATAGTATTTAATCCACTGGCTTGTCCTTGAGCAACTACTTCACAACTGGACATATGGTTCCTTTACCTTTAAATTCTTATATCACAGCTGCTTTATCAATGTCACGCTTATTAATTTTCTTGCATGGCTGGCTGCAGAACTCAGAGCACCCTGACAGAGGACAACTATGAGAAAATATACATTCACTTCCTTCTCTGCTGCCTAGTGCAAATTAAAGGAACTTACTGGATGAAAAGTAATTTTAGAAGATGGCCATATATATATATATGATTATTTTGGAGAAATATTTTACTATATGTATCTTTTGAATGGTGAGAAACTTCTGTGGTTTTTGGGTGTTGTTAGCAAGAGGGAATTTTTTTACATACTTGGAAAGAAAACAGATAACTAATTTAATAGAAAAGGAAAATATAATAGATGAAAAATTCTACTTCATTTAATGTAGTATTATTATTATGCTCCCTTTCATGCCTCTCAAAAAACCCTAGCTTTTAAGTAGAAGTTTTACAACGTCTGAACATACTGCTATACACACACTCAGTGGAAATAGAGCTTGTAACACACACTGAACTAACATACCACCACTATGATGGACATATGAAGTTTTATGATGTCTTGTATATATGCTGGTTGTATCAAATTTTTCATTTGTATGTTATAAATACTGTCCTTGTGTGAAATTTTCTATGTAGTTTTCTTAATGAGACAGTATAAAAGCTTACAGTTCTTTTCCTCACAGTAACTCCCCTTTATCTCCAGTTAACAGATGGATCTAACATTCATTGGGCATTGAGAGGGCAGGCAGGTCTAGAAAGTGTTGATCTGTTTGTCTTTCTAGATAATTATGGGTTTAAATCTTTCTGTATTTCTCTCCTCTGTCTCAACCCATCATGCTCTCTGTCCTGGTTTAGGACAAATTAGGGGAAAATCTCCAAAAGGAGCCCCCTAGGAAACAAACCTCCACCACCCCTCCCCCCAGCACTGGGTTTGGGAAGGAATTTGTCGGAGGAAAAGTGGAAAAAACCTGTTTATTGACAAATGAACAAAAACACTCCCCAACACAAGGGGAAAAAAAACAGCCCCAGATGATACTCAGGCAGTTGCTGTGCAGGGAGGGTGCAGAGCTTCTCTCGCGGGCCCCGGAGATTCCCAGATGTTCCCAGATCAGGTCTGGAGCCGGTCCAATGATCTTCAGGGAAGGGGGAAAAGAAAGAAAGAAAAGGGAGAGGAAAAAAACGGAAGCAGTGAAAGCCAGCAAAAGCAAAAGCAAAGCCAGCAGCAAAAGCAAAGCCAGCAGCAAAAGCAAAGCCAGCAGCAAAAGCAAAAGAACATGCAGCCCCGCCATGGCAAAACAGCCCGCCGAAGGAGGGGGGGGGGAGCAGCTGTTAGACATAACAATATAGAACACAGGGACAAAGCTGCACGATTGGGATAGGAGGGACCGTCAACCCAGGACACCCTCTTTTAATTAAAAGTGGTGTTTTGTTTGTTTTTCTTTTTCTCTTGGTACTTAGAATAATGAACTGGTGCCTAATTCACAAAAACACTGCTTCATACAGCAGAGATGGATAAGCAACATGTGTCCTACTGCCCTGCTCCTGAAGTGGACAGCCTGATGATTGCAGGCTCAGGCTAGAAATACTGAGAAGATCAAGTATAAAGTTCAGTTGGTTAATTTGGCATCTCTTTGGCGTCTCTATTACTCTACATTATTTAAATTCTATACTGTTACCATGTAGAAACACTTTGGATATCTATTCAGCATATATTCTGGTATCTTTACCAGATCTGTACGAACTGAGTTATCTGTATGAACTAAATATTTTTAAGTGTCCAGCAACTACAGACACATGACAAAAAAAATGTGTGATCATTCTGAGCACATTTCACAACAATGTAAAAAAAATCAGAGTCACTTTTTTATATCATCTTTTCATCAAAGTTTACCAATCATGGTACAATTAATCTAAGGAAAGACAGACATCTTCAGTGTAAGTGTGTATTTCAGATACAAATTCTAGATTTTGGTTTTACAGAGGCATCCAATATTGTTTCAGCAGAATAAATCTGGACTATGGCTCATTTTTTCCATAGACTATAAAAGGAGTGGGAACTACTTATATTATAAACATAAAAGATACAATGAAGAAACTCTAGATTAAGTTCCTGAACACGATTTTTTTCTATTGTCTACTGTAAGGCAAATTTTCTTGTCAACACTAGGACACCTGCACTTTAGTGCCTCCAGATGTTGGAAACCTTGTAAAATACTTAGTGATGAAATGTGCTACTGTACACAAAGTCTAAAGCCTTGCCTGAAGTTATTTTAAGTACAACATATCCCATTTTCCAGGGGTTGTTATGTGCAGAAAAAGCTATTTTAGAGGAATTACAAGTTGAATATAATAAAATAACCCAACATGCAGATTTAAATCTGGATAAAATATGTAGAAGCTCAAAAAGCAGTTTATGACAGTAAAATAAATTAATTCATTCCAAATGTTACACTACAGTAGGTTATATGTTTCTGCCAGATGTTTCTCTTTACACAAACTTTATTATGCCGCAAAGGGCAATTTCTTTAATGAGAATATTTTCTGAGGATAATATTTATTCTGGAAAGCAGTACTTCTCTAGCTCCACATTCTAATGAGAATAATTTCCTTTGATTCATTGGTGTTACCATTCATATGTTGACTCAGTCAAAACACCAATTAGCTGCACACATGCTGCAAGAGTGAGAAAGTAAGAAAATGCTGATTAGGGTCCCAATCCTGAAAACTCTTGTTTAATACCATTAACTTAGTGGAGTTCTTTGCACGAACTGATTGCATGATTAGGAGCTTTAAAGAAGTAAAATTACTAAATCCACTGCCATAAATTTCAAGTATAGGATCAGTTTCTCTGCTTCTGCATGTGAATATACTTCTCAAGTCCACTGGGTAGCTATTTTTTAAAGCTATTTTTCTTCAACATGTATTCAGTATGTATTTGTCTCATACGTCTGCTACATATTACTTAGGTAGGGCTTCAGATTTAGAATCGGAATTCTGGTATTGACAAAATTCAAATACACATATACAAGTGCTCTCATATTTTAACCTATATCTCACTCTTTCAAGCTGCTACCAAAAATCCAACCTAAATTATGTGCTGAAAAGTTGAAATCTAAAAAAGGGGGTTTTGCTTAAGAAAATGAAATTGTTTCAATTCAGCTTTAGCTTGCAGGGGTTTTTACATTTTCTAGCTACTTTGGCCAACATAGATTTTCCAACGAAAATATAAGACATTATTAGATCTAGAAAGACTCAGATGTTCAAGTAAGTAAAAGGAAGCCTAGTTTATCTTTCAGTGCACAAATGGGTCCCTTGAATTTCTTCATGTTTTATGAAGCGTCTATCTGAAACTAGGATCACAGGAAATTTAAACAGCACACAGATCATGCATAACTCAGAATTGCTCATTTCTTGAATTAGCAAGGCAAATAAAATGGTTTTTTTTTCCCTGCCGAGCAACCTCTACAGGTAAAGTTCAGTTATAAAATTACATATTGAAAATTCATTACCTTTCAGTGAGTACTATAACTCGTCATGTCAATTTTAACAACTTAATTTCTAAAGATTTGCCTTCTGAAGTTGATTACAAAATTATAGTGTCCTCTGGCCCCATATCTGAATCATAAAAAAATCTGGTAGAAAACAGATTTTAGCAAACTACACATAAGCAGGAATTGAAGTGATACAGAATAGATTCTTCAATTTTTCATTTTAAATTACAGTAACAAGCAACAAATAAAACAAATGTGTTGACTTAATGATGGTTTTTGTACACAGTAGCTCTGAGTAATATGTAGTAAGTAGCTGTAATAAGTTAATGAAGTTTAACAGTTTTATAGTGAACTCAGTAACATTATTATAAATGAGATTTTTGGTTTCACACAGAAATTGAGGACAGACATTAATCTGAAACTTTTATTAGTTTCTCTGGGTTATTTTAGAAAAAACATCATTTACGTAGCTCAGAAAAAATCAGCTAACCTACTACATTTAAAAAATGGAGATCTCTTTAGCATAAATGACATTTTGTAATTTGTTAACAGGAATATGATTAAGTTTATTAAAAAATGCTTGCTTTCAGGGACCACTGCAGTTTATGTATTTTTTAATTTAGAGGGGAAAAAAAATCATAGAAACAAAGGGGCCTTAGGATCTTTGAGTCCAACCATTCACCTACCACTGCCATGTCCCTGAGTTGCATCTATATGTCTTCTAAACACCTACAGGGATGGTGATTCTACCCTCTTCCCTGGGCAGTCTGTTCCACTGTTTAACAACCCTTTCTGCGCAGAAATATTTCCTGATACCCAATTTAAACTTCCTCTCATGCAATTTGAGGCTCTTTTCTCTCCTATTATTTCTTACTTGGCAGAAGAGGCCAACCCCCACCTGGCTACACTCTCCTTTCAGACAGTGTAGAGAATGGTAAAGTCTTTCAGCTGTCTCCTTTTCTTCAGGCTGAACAACTCAACCTCCTTCAGCTGTTCCTCACAGGACTTGTGCTCCAGACTCTTCACCACTTCCATTGCCTTTCTCTGGGCTTGCTCCAGCACCTCAATGTGTTTCCTACAGTGAGGAGCCCAGAACTGAACACAGAATTGGAGGTGTGACCTCACCAGTGCTGACTGCAAGGGGACAATCCCTGCCCTGGTCCTGCTGGCCACACTACTGATGATCCAGGCCAGGATGCCACTGGCCTTCTTGGCCACCTGGGCACACTGCTGGATCATGTTCAAACAGCACCCACAGGTCCTTTTCTGCTGGACAGCTCCTCTTCAGGCACTCTGCCCAGCCTGTGGTGCTGCCTGGGGTTGTGACCAATGTGCAGGATCCGGCACTTCCCATTGTTGCACCTCAAGCCATTGGCATCAGCCCACTGATCCATCCTATCCACATCCCTTTGCAGAGCCTTCCTACCCCCAGCAGATCAACACTCCAGTCAAACCTGGTGTCATCTACAAACTGACTGAGGGTGCACTTGATTCCCTCATCCACATCACTGATAAAGACCTGAAACAGGGTTGGCCCCAATACTGAGCTGTTGGGAATCCCACTGACGACGGTCCATCAGCTCTGCCTAACTCCACTGACCAACACTCTCTAGGCCCAGCAACACACAAAGATTTTTATTCAGTGAAAACAGCAGTATGGACATCAATTGATATATTCCTTCTCAAGTTACTTCTCTGTGCATTTTTAATAACTAATTATCTCATTGCACAACTTAAAAATTATTTTAAATACATCAAAAACAATTGCTATTTATTTTAATTTTTGATGCCTTGTGTCTATTTTGATTTCTTGAATGTGAATGCACATTGCTTAAGGTAATGACCCTAAGCCTATGAATAAAATTCAGAAGGAACTATACATGCAGCAGACTGATAGTAATCAAGAAAGGTAATGAGACCCAAGTGCCAGAAGGGTTTTCAGTCATTTGATACACATGTATAACAGTGTACCCAGCAAATATATCATGTTGTACTTTGAAGTGAGGTTAAGCTGGTAATATTGATGGCTTCATCAACAAGTGCACTGCTGTTGGTTTTCAAGAGCACTTCCCACAGAATGGGAAGAAGAGAATACCTGGAATGTGTTAAAGATGAAACAACTACAGACTTGGCAACAGGCATGATTTCTACTTCTGTTTTTGCAATTTAAAGACGGAACAGAAAGAAAATCCCCATGAATCATGCTGTAGGACTGATCCATAAACAACCTGCCAGTCACTGTATATAGGGATTTCCCCACTACATCATACACTTGCCTGCCTTGACAAGAAAATTAGCAGTGTATTCTTGTAAAACTTGGCATTTCTGGTAAATTCAGACATATACTTAATTTCCTGGATATTTATCATTCCTAGAAATACTGCTCAATATTGGTGAAATCTACAAGAGGTGTCCTTCAGCATTACTTGCTAGAAAACTGGTGTCCATTTCAATAAATGTTTTTCAATATTAATGAAAATATTACAGAAATAAATGTAGATTCAAGCTTTTTAAAGCACCAAACCATCTGACATAACTGTACAGATGCTAATATTAAAAAGAGGCACAATTCCAATAAAACTGTTCTCACTCTTGGCTGTGCTTGAAATTTTATTGTGAAGGTTTTTTTACGGTTTTCTTTAACCTCTCTCAGACCCACTGAATTGTTTATAACCTAGCATACTCAAACTTTAATATTACTAAATATGTAAAATAAAAGTTGATTTAAAATAAACCCATCTGTCTTACCCTGTGCTCTTCCTTAGTAGATGAATAGGTTATTTATTACTTATTATTATTATTATTCTGCCCCATTCCAACTGTGGAGCCTGAGAAATAATTGAAGAGGAAAACACCCACAAATACATGTATTTACACATGCAGAAAAAGACAAATACTGCAAATATACAATGCAAATCTATATGCAGATCTATTCTAAGTATATATACATAAATGGATGCAAACCTAGGTTGTATCAAGAAAGAACTGCTTTGAGTAGACACAGGCTGAGTGATGCCTTCTGGTTACTTTGTACATTGTAGATTGTTAGGGCTTAGCAGACAATTACCAATATCCTGAATTGCATCCAAAAGGGATAAGGACATCTACATATATCTATTCCCCTATTCTTTCTTTTTTAATCACTGATACTAATAACATTCCGGTAGTCTGATAAAATAATTAAAATATCGTTTTACTTACTGCACAGGGGTTTTTTTTTGCTAAACTAACTGCTCCTACACTTCATTTTACAATTTCTCAGGGAGGGTATTCTTCTCATCATTACAGATTTAATTTAGACTGACAGAATTCATAATGATCATTTGCCTCCTGTCCCCTTCATTTTTTGAAGATCAGTTCCACCTTAACTTTCTCTCTTAATCCTCCAGTGCCTACGCACTTTTTCTTAATTTTCTTTTTTTTTTTAGAATAAATTACAGTTGTAATAAACCATGTTTAAATTGACTGGGTCTATTCACGTTTTTACAGTTTTGAAATTTCTGTCTAACTTGGTTTAAGTCCAGCTGCTATTTGGGCCAGGCCATAATGCAGGCTGAGAGAGAGAAAAGCAGTGTGAGGAGTTTGCCCAAGCAACCAAAGCCAGGTATCTAGCAGCTGGCCCTGCAGAGGCAGCAATGTCTCATCAGCTGCCATTCCTCACTGCACAGCTGAAATAGTGTGCACTGGCAGATAAACATGAGCATGATTTGAGAACAAAGTGCAAATCATGGTCAGATGTGGATCTCAGCCTCCTGATTCAATACCTGTTTTTAACCCAGATTGCATAGCTGTGTCTCTCCTGAGACTTGGAATAGATCCTGATGTGCCAACCTGATAGTGTTTGCTCATGACCTTCTTTTTTTTTTCCCCTCCAAGATTGATTTTGTTTTTTTTAAATCGCTTACGCACTTGGCTACTTAAGAGTCATTAATTATTAATTTAATCTATTTTACTTATTAATAAGCTTACTTTCTCTCTAGTCACCCACTTTCCCTTGATATTCTTGTAAAAATTGTATTGACTGTAACTGCTCCAGGTGCCACTAATCTGTTATGTTTTGCAATCCTTACCTTTTCCCTGAATTATAAATGACCCTAAATCCATTCAAACGTTCCCCAAGAAATTACTTGTAAGTAAGCAAACATCACTTGGTTTCTTTCTTGCACAGTCTCATATTTACATATTAAATAAAAGGGTGAAAGATTGCACATGCAGTAATTGCTTTATTGTTCATTATTTACTTGATGGTCACTCAGAGAGGTACTTGCAGAAATAGCTGCAGCAAATACAGATGGTTTAAAAGGCCTGTGAGAAGGACTGTGGAACTATAAAAACAGTAAGACAGGCAGAAATGTGACACTGAAATACAGTTTTGTTCACTTTTTATCAACTTTCAGTTAATGCAGTTTGTTTTTTGATCCAATTATGGAACCATTCTTCAAGCAAGCTATAAATAAATGAGCAGAATCTTCTAATAAAAAAAAAAATAATCACAGAACTACAGTAATTTTTAAAAAACCTACCGGTACAATAACATATGTAAGTGATAAAAAGCAACACAAAATTAATGCAGATTTCAACTCTGCAGATTTCAATGTATGCTGATTACAGGAATTAAGATGTAATTTACACAATAGCTCTTCTTTGAAGTATACTCTTTCATCAGGAAAACTTTGGGCACCGCATACACCTCTTCACGCGAGACACGAAAACTTTTTTCTTCCATTTTTAAGAGATACTTGCAGCAGCTTGCAAGACAATAAAACAATTATTTGCTCTTTGGAAAAAACTTGTAACACTGAACTGGAAGGGCAGTAAGGAGAAGTTGGCTCTCACTTTGCCCTGGTAATTGCACACACCCAATGTACATGTAAACCTTGAACAGAATGGCAAAAAAATTAACAAAAGATTTCATGTGCAGAAAAAGGCATATAAATGTTTCACATTCAGCTTCAGAAGTAACAGCTCTACTGAAACACAATCCACTAGAAATACTAATTCTATTTCCTATGAACATGACTATCATAACGTCACTGTAGAAAATACAACTGATTATACTTGTCACCTTCTGAATGATAAATTGATAGATAAAGCCCAACTGATTTAAAAAACTTAAGGAATGATGCTGGTATGGCATGAAATCTTGGCCTTAAGTTCGGACTAGAAAGTTGATTTCAGAGAATCCAGCATTTCATAGTTGACCTCTTCTAAGTACCGACACTTAAAAAAGGTAACTGAGTAACACCAATTCTAAATCCACAATACTATGTCCGAAGCAGATAACATCATTACAAAATCTCAACGTTCCCAGAGTATCCACAACTGTACTACACGACACAGGTTTTTTTTCAAAAGAAAAAAAAAAAATCAGTATTTTCATCCACCTTAAGTTACAAATATAAATTAATAATGAAAAGAGACAGGCAAGTTTTGTCTTTGTTCATAGACATGAATGTCTTATGTATCATGTAAAAAAATCTAGAAGATTGCTGGCATCAGTGCTAACTCTAGTCTGTGCTTTAAGGTAAGTAGGAATATTTCCCACTGAGACTGAATGCCTATGCCAATGCAGCATTAATCTTTAAAAGGAAAAAATATTGTTAATAAAAATAATAGGTTGATTGATTTGGGATTTTTTACCCAGTGCACTTAGCTAATATGCTTAACTCTAGGGATGATCTTATTTATCATTACAACAAAATATTAATTGAAACCAGCTGAGAGATTTGATACTCTGATTCACATAAGAATTAACTGTACATTTCTTTGGTGTTCTAGTATATAGATGTGAATTACCTGACCCTTTGTTCTTTTAAAAACTAGCTTTGTGCTGTATTTAATGATCTGATCATCACTCTAATACGGATTATTTCACATGTTGAGCATCATTCTTACACTTTGGGATGTTAATATACTTCGTTTCTGCTATGAATTTAACCTGTAAGAGGTGAGAACTACCTAAATATATACCCTTATTCATGGATACTTCTTGGTGTGCAGAATTATCACGCTAAGTCTGTTGTACTGGGACAGATCAGCCCCAGAGTCAGTAACGTCCTGGAGCTGCAGTGCCTCTGCAAAGGCATGTGAAGATGTGAGGACTCACTGTATCCTGTATCCTCCCGCTAGGGCTTCAAAGTCATATTTTATCTTTTACAGTGCGAGCATTAAGGACATCATTTTGATCATCATTTCTGATATCAAATTTATCTCTTATTTCATGAGATTTGTTTAAATTTTTCTTCAAAGCCATGAAATCATTTTAGTGGCAAGACACAACTTAATGTACTACATTAGAAAAAGAAGACCAAAGTAACATCTCTAATCAATAAACAGGCTGCTGTCTAAGAAGCTATAAAATCAGTACAATGCAGCTGTGGGCAGCAATATAGGATTGACATTGAAAGGATGCATTAAGGATGGCAATTACACAGGGTTCAAGCAGGTGTGAAGATGAGACAAAATAGGCAAAAATAACAGCACGAGGGTTGAGAGATTTTCTGTAGGTGTATGAAAGCAAAGACAGAATTAAGAATGTAAACAAGGGATGAAATAGGTAGGTAGAAATCTTACATTACTATTACATATGTAGAGAAAATCTGCCATACTCTTACACTTTTCCTTCATGAAGCACAAGTACAAAGCATCATTCTTTATAGAAAAGCAGGTCAAATAAAACCGCCTCAAAATAAAGTGTTTCGAATGGTCTGAATCACTCAAAGTTTGACTCAGGCCAATTTACTCCTATAACCGCAAGCTAATGCTCTTTCCAGACATGTTAAGGCAGAGGATCTGCCCAAACTGCAAGGTGTGCCTGTGCCAGACTGATGGGACCAAGCACCACATCTGAGTTCAAGAAATTCACAAATGCACGTAGCTGCAACCACTACAGATTGGTCCACAACAGGGCTCTGGACATCACACAATAAACCAAAACGATGACTGATAAACGCCTGATGACAAGTTAACAGCAAAAGAGGGATAACACACAAAATGTTACCAGTTGCTGAAAACTGATTCCAGTCCTACTTCATATTTCTATAATGAAAACTCTGGAAAGTTTTATCTGCAGCAATTCACTTATATATTAAAAATAACTCTGAAAGAACTAGCAGCCAACTGCTTTCATAGTCACAGTACACGCCTCTCGTTTCTCAAATGCAAACAGCCTACAATAGTCTAAATCAGTCATTTATCTTACAATCTAGCTATTTATACCTGGTTTTAAAATGTTTTGTTATATATAGTTTTGTATTAACCATAAATATAATGAATTTCTACAGCTTTGCAGTTTCAGAAGGTAAACATCTGTTGTCTTGCAATTGACAGAAGCGGCCACCCATACAGGTTCCCCTGCAGTGAAACATTGCAGCATCAGGATGTAAAGGAAAAAAATGATAATAGCTAACTCTTTACAAGTTATTATCATCAACATTTTCAAATTAAGACTTTTTTCTAAAAGACATAGCCACAAATCGTTCCTGGAAATTCTCATGGTTAACCACAATGATGTGAATTTTCCTACTCCCCCTGCGTATTAAGACAAAAATCTTTGCTTACTCAAGGAATTCCATGCACAATAGAAAACCTGAAGAACAAAAGAACTAAAAAAAGCAGCCCAGTGAAGTTCAAAAGGTGCAAAGAAATGCTTAGGGATTCTGCAATATTACAAGAATGTCTCTGCTGATCTACATGAAGCATGACAGGTATAATCCAAGCTGTGACAGGAAAGATTAGTAAAAATCCTACCACAAAGACATGCAAAACACCCAACTATGCTGCTATTAAAACATCGCTTTTTGATATGTATGCAACAAAATTTCAAAAGAAGTAAATGACTCAATATTGCTGGGGGGAACTTCTACTGCATTTCGTATCATATTGCATCATTCATTAAGGACTTGAGAGTGGAATAGAATAACAATACCCTATATGTAATGAAATATAACTAATGGACTCTAGATTGAAATTCAGTAAAAGACTGCCTTTGTTCTTTCATCTGCCACTGATCAGTGGCTTAAAGGAAATGAAGCCTTTATTTCTGTGAGATTTAAAGGAAATAAATTTACTACTTGTTCTTTGCTTCTCTTTCTCATTTACTTACACTGTGAAGTTTTTATGATTGAGACTTTCCTTGTTATGCCTCTGCACAGCAGCAGCAGCATGGGAGACTTGGAAAAATATGTACGTCAATGTGATCCAGTAGCAAATTTAGGCATAACAAGCTTTTACATTAATTTTCCATCACTGCTTACTCTTAGACACTTTTACATACTTCTTCGCTTGTCCTGACAGTTTTCTGGATAGCCATACTTTGATATTCACATATCCTAGGTCAGAAGTGTCCTGAGACAAGAACACAGCCAGCTGTTTCCCTCTTACACTCCTAAGTAACCTAAGGTCAAATTAAATTACATCTTCCTCTGCCTAAAGGTGTGAAAGAACCCTCATTACTGAGTCTTCACTGCAGCTTACCTACATCTCCTGCAAAGTAATGCTAGTTAGACATAATTTTGCTTTAATGCCAATATTTAACACCATTTTCCTAGCAAGTACGACAATTCTAATCTAGATGTTCAACTTGATATCGTTTGAACACAAATACTTCATCTCAGGTGGATGTTCATCTCAAGGTACATGCAACAACTGCCTGCTCCTTTTGAGAGTTTCTGGCCAAAGCAGCCATAAAGATATGAACAACACATAGTAAAGGCGGTCATGTTAAGGGCAAAGTGTGTCAGTGGCATACCTGATAAGGATATGAGGATTGTGAGAGTTTTCTTCCCGTTGGGAGGATAAGGAAAGGAAGAGACAGAGAGACATAAATCCAGGCCAATAAGCATTAGCAAACAATAACCAGAAACAAATCTGGTCAGTCACACTAATTGATGGGCTATCAAAGAACTGTACTCCTCAAGAGATGAGGATACAAACCTGGGGGTCCTGCATTTTGGTGGGACTGTGTCAAGTGGTGGGTAATAAGTAGGGGAAGGGGGAGGGGGAGCAGGAGGAAAACAGATAGAGGGCTAGGCAGAAAGGGGTATAAATAAGACAACTGCATTGCTAATCAGTGTTGGACAGAGGCAGTGGACACAGCCACTGTGAATGAGATACATATAAAAATAAGCTTGAGGTACTTGGGTGAGTGAGGGACTCAGAGCTGGTGGCTGGAGTGGGACTAGGGTCCCAGCCCATGTGCCTGGTGTTGGCTGATGCGGTAGTGTAAGTGTTTGTGAAGGGGCCTCAGATCCTGGTAGAGGTCTCAGACAGGCGGAGTCCATGCTGGCCATTTAATGTACGGTATGTGTGGGACAATTATGTGAGTGCTGCGTGTTTGCAGAGAGCATCCAGCTGCACCAGCAGCCTGTGCGGCAGGTAAAAGGGGTCAGGATCCAGGGAGAGGTGCCAGTTGTGTAAAGGGACCATGCTGGTACCCCAGGGATCTCACAAATGTCTATGTGCTTTGTGAACTTGGAGAGGGCTGTGTGTGTGCTCTGCTGGTGACCTCCTGAGGCAGCCTGTGTGATCAGCCGTGCTGGTGCCCTTGGTGCGTCCGTGTGTCCCCTCACCTGTGTGTCTGTGTGACAGACTCAGCTTCACTAGTCGTTGAACCTGTACACCTAGCAACACTTAGCAGCCTTAACACACATCATACTGCTTCAGACAATCCATCAACAGGCCCTTTGTCACTGGAGACAAAGGCAGAAACGCAACAATCCTTGTTCCAACAGAGAGCAAGAAAAAGGAAACCTGACTTTTAATTTTCCCCAAGGACAATAAGCCGAAAGGGAGAAAACTAAAACTCTCATTTACTTTCCATCCACAAATTCATGTAAAATGTCCAAGCACTCAATAGGTAGAAACGGATGTCTGCCTCTGTCCTCATGATTTCTTTTCTGAATGCTTGACAAAAAAGCATTTTTCATGTTATCAACACAATAACTTTTTCCACTCAGACTGGAATGAAATCCAGCTACCAGCAATCCATCTTTAGAATGTTCTTGCTCCCCTTTTTTTTTTGGCAATCGTTTTAATTTTGAACTTTGCAATTCTCATTTACAGTTTATGTTTACTGTATATTAATTATTGCTCAGGAAAATGATAAAAAAATTTAGTAAACAAAATCCATTTTAAGTTAAAGGTTACAACATAACAAAGTGGGGTTTTACCTGGTTATAATTTGCTGGGAGAGGAACGGAAAATAGACATTTATCTTTTAGCATAAATTAAATAAATCAAATCATATATGCATGCAAAATAAGGTTTATAATTCAGGTAAATGTATATGATCCTCAGCATCTCAACTTCCAGATACTTCAAAAATGTCAAGAGCAAAACCATGTAAAATAGTGTCTAACAACGTATTTTCAGAACATCACCATCTGTTTCACCTTGTGTAAAGCATGTGAAAGTATTTATTATGTATTGTATACTGCCATAAGCCAATTAAGGTAGGTAAACTCATCTTAGACTTAAAAAATTCAACCATGAATATGTATAATAAATGTTTTTCTTCACAGTTCCCTCAAAGAGACAATGCTTTAGAAAAGAAAAATGGGGGTTTCTTCATTTCAGCCTCGGGAAAGAAATCACTGAAGCTGTACCATTTATCACCCGGGAAGGTACTGTATGTATTTCAGGTAATGGTGAAAATACCAGGTTTTGTTCAATAATGCAATAACTTTTAATTTGGTTCACCCTGCTTAAAATGGTGACTTGGATAAGGTCAAATAAAAGAACAGAGGGAAAAAAGAATTGAATAAGACATAGCATTTTTGAACAGCCCAGGTCAGAAGGGACCTTGAAAGATCAAGTGGTTCAGTTTTTTGTGGGAAAGGGAGCCTAGATCAGATTATCAAGCAACCTGTCCAATTGAATCATGAAACCCTCCAATGATGGGTACTCATCTGTAAAAAAGTGCATTTACTCACTGTAAAAGCTTTATTTCTTATACTGAGATGAAAGCACTCCAAATGCTATTTGCAGCCATTTCCTCATGTCACCTCCATGTGGCTTTTTATGGAGACCCTCTGTCCTCTCTGTAGCTGCCCTTTTAAGTACTGCTACGCTGGACTTCGGCTAGTGTTAAAAGCTCACCCATTTGACTGACAATAGATAAGAAGATCAGCCCTCTTACTTTGTTTGTCTTGAACAATTTCACTCAAAAACGATTAAGAGATGCCAGATAAGGGGACTCCAACCATCCTTGCAGTCCTTATGGAGAGCTGAACACTGCCAACACTACGAGCTGCACCTGGAAACCTCCAGTAACTGTTCAGGCACATTAGCTTTACTACCTGTCTTGCTTATATCAACTCTTACATAAGCTTCCTAGGTTCATTGGTTTGGCAGGATTAAAATTTCAACATAACTGAGCAGTTAAATATGGCCTTGTGTATATTGCCACTTTGGAATGGATTTAAGGACACAGTTAAAGTCCTGGTGTGCCATGCCAAAACCTCTGCAAACCCCAAATACTAGATCGTTATTGTACTACAACCTCTTCTAAACAACTCCAAAGTCATATAAGATAACATATACCCCCCCACTATCACTATCTCTAGTTGTTTAGCATTTGTAACTGACATATAAAAAGAGATATATATAGAGACCTAATTCTTTGAAGAGTTTTAACTAAGAGTGAGACTGCAGATCCCTAACAAGAAATACTCTAGATTTACAGCTCTCAACTCACACCACTCTCCTTTTACAATTTAGACATCCACAAAACTGAGTCTAAAGAGATCCCAATATATAGTCATAAACCCACAGTATAATTGTTGATCTCTTTCAAGTTTGGTCATTTGATTCTTTTTTGTTACTACTACTCAATACAAAAAAAAATGCCTAAAAAAAGTCACAGATGCTCCCAAACTAGCAACAGATGTAACTCATCTACATTTACCTCAAGAAATCAGAAATTAATTTTATTATTTCACCTCTTGCTAAAATTATTGCTGTCCCATTAAATAGAAATCTTCATGAAAAACATAATCCAGATGTTCCAGGATGGAACTAGGTTCGTATCTTTGCTCTTTGAATGCATGAAAATAATACCGTTCCTAGGAACAGAATTTTACACCTCCCTTTCCAAACAAAATAGTGCATTCACACTGAAAACAGGCTTTTACTTACCTATTAGATCCCACGTAAAACAGCCAGATGGAAACAAAAAAGAAAAACATATTAGAAGTATTTATCTCCAGTATAATCTAGACCAGGGATGAGAGACCTTTTCTACTAGGATGTAAAGAAAATGAATTGAAACAGCTTATAGTCTTGACCATAACTAACTTCTCTGTTTCTCCAGTTGGAATTGAAAGAAATCATATGTCTCTACCTTAAGCCAAAGAAACAGGCAGTAATGGTGGGACACTGTTAAAAATTGCCTCATATCACAGAATCACAGAATGGCTGAGGTTGGAAAGGACCTCTTGAGTTCAGCAGGCCTGATTCCCCATCTCAAGCAGGGCCACCCAGAGTCAACTGTCCAAGACCATGTCCAGATGACTTTCATATTCTCCAAGGATGGACACTCCACAACTTCTCTGGCAGCCTGTGTCAATGTTTGGCCACCCAACATGACAAAGTGTTTCCAGATTTTCAGAGAGAATTTTCTATGTTTCAGGATGTTCCCATTGCCTCTTTTCCTGTCACTGGACACCAATGGAAAGTGCCTAACCCCCTCCTCCTTGCACCCTCCCTCTGGGTATCTACCGAAATTGGTAAGATCCCCGAGTGTTCTATTTCCAGGCTGAACGGTCTCAGCTCTCTTAGCCTTTCCTCATATGAAGGATGTTTTGATCTCCTAATTTTCCTTGTGGCATTTTGCTGCAGTCTCTCCAATATATCCATGTCTCTCTTGTCCTAAACAGCCCCTACTGGACACATTACTCCTGGTTTGGCCTCATCTTTAATGAGAGAAGCAGCCAAAACAGGATATTGGTCTTATTAGTAAAGAATGAGAAGAAGAAGGAATTGAATACCTCAGCATATTCCATGTCCTTTGTCACCATG
This sequence comes from Illadopsis cleaveri, assembly GCA_013399915.1. Classification (NCBI taxonomy): domain Eukaryota; kingdom Metazoa; phylum Chordata; class Aves; order Passeriformes; family Timaliidae; genus Illadopsis; species Illadopsis cleaveri. Next base: position 615,773 of record VXBB01020638.1, read on the forward strand.
ACCACTGCTCATTCAGCAGCAGGTACAGGTTTTTCCTAGTTAGCATTTGGCTGTTCATATATTCATAGACTCCTTTATTGTTGTATTTGACATTCTTCCACCGTTTCAACTTCAAGTGGGCTTTGGCTTTGCTAACTTCATCCCTCAAAGACTGGACAGCAATTCTGTGCTCCTCATGGGTCATGTGTCTGTGCTTCCACATTCTGGATACTTACTTCTTAAATCTGACTTTTGCCAGCAACTACTCTTAGCCTCTTTTTCCTATCTTCCTGACCAGTGGGATGGACTTGATCCTTGAATATCAAGTAGCCCTCTTGGCCCCTCTGCCCTCAGAGACCTCATCCCACAGGACTCTTTGAAGAAGATACCTGAAGGGGTCAAAGTCTCCTCTCCTGAAGTCCGGACTTGTGATCTTGCCTTTTGCCCTGCTCTGTCCTCTCAGGATCTTGAATTTCACTATCTCATGGTCACAGCAGCCAAGGCTGCCTTGTCATCCCATCCCCAAGGAGCTCTTCTTTGTTCTTGAGTATGAGGTCTAGCTATGCACTTGTCTCTCACTTGTGTCAGGAACTAGTCATCAGTCCTCTTGAAGAACCTTCTAGATCTCCTATGTCCTGTTGCATTGTCCCTTCAGCAGATACTGGGATGAATGAAATCCCCCATGAGGAGCAGGGCCTGTATGAGTGAGGTTGCTTCAGGCTGTCTGCAAAACTCCTCACCTGTGGAGTGAGACAGATGCTTTCCTTTCCATAGAATAGGCACTTCTTCAGTTACAGACTAAATTTGTGCTAACAAGTGATTACCAGCCAAAGTCCAAAAGCTCCTAATGAATGTGTCAAGTTGCAGAGCGTTGGAAGGGAGACAGACTGAACTGTTGACTAAGATTTGGGACACTGCAGGTGGGCAAGACCCAAATAAACAATGTTCAGGTGGCCTGGAATTATTGTGAATCTTGTGGAATGTTGTATTTCAGACTCCTACTAGTAAATGTTATTTATAAAAATTCATTAAAAAAAAATCTGGTATTGCAGAACTTTCTGTACTGTAGCAGATTAATCTATGTATTTAAAGCAACTTCAAACATTTATACTAATGTAATCTCTCTCTCTGCTCCACTAGTACATTGTATTTTAAAGCCACTATTCATTTTTATCATAATCAGATTTCAGTTTTTAAAACAAATATTAATACTAATTTTCTGTAAATTGTAAATAATTATGTATTTTTCATTTGTTGAATAATAAGAGAAATTAAAATGAGAAAGTATTCCTTATTGTGAAATTAATGATCATGAAAATACTATAGAATGTGCATCAGAAAAACCATTATAACTAAGAAACCAACTGCAATGCCATTCATTTTAGTTTGTTCTGCTGCCATTAAATTAGCAGGAAAGAGAATTAAATAAGGTATATAATACTTTCTTTTTAAAAAACAGTTGATGTAAGAACAGATATATGAATGTAGTGAAAAAGCGCTTGACTTCTTTAACTTTTGACTTATTTTTTTCTTATTAAACCAATTATTCCTGCACCATCTAAATCCTTCCGAAATAATTTCCCACTGGCTGAAGCAAAAGGCACAGCAGGGAGCAAAATCAGCCAAATTTTTAAAAGCTGCCTTCACTGAAAACCTACACAACATGCTACAGAATTCAAGCAGATGCTTTCAAGTTCTAAGATTAAGGAAACTTTGTATTAATGTCTTCCAGTGGCCTTATTCACAAATCCTGATGCTCTTTAGCTTCACTGGAACCTGAGGTCAGCAAGAATGTGATATAAATATATTATGGTTATTAATCACCAACAAGTAAATCTATGAGCTTGTAGCAAACTCTGAGAATAGGATTTGTATTGCAGTCTGATCTATTATTTTTTACAATGCAGCAAATTGAAAGGCTTTTGTCTTCATGGACTTTTGAAGTGTACTTTCTGTAACATAAAAAAATAAATACTGTGTAATCACATGTCATATACTGAAAAATAAAAAGTGAGTAGTGTCACTAAACAATATATGGATCTGATTGAATATAATAAGAATTATCATCAAAATCTTTTAGAAGTATACATGTGAAAGCCTGCAAGGAACTCAAATTCTTTCCAGAGATCCTCGTAATATAAGCACGACTTTCCTCTCTTACACTTAGCTTTAGGCAATGAACTGCAGATCAGCCTGTGTAACAAAAAAGGAAAATTGTTGCTTATTTTCATTGTAAGACATTTTTTCATCAGTTTGTTTGGTAATAAAATTTGTTTGTTTCTAGGTGCATTTTCAATATTTGGAGAACAAAGGAAATGCGAAGGAAAAGGAAAGAAAAGGCAGGAAAAAGAGTGTGAGGGATGTTGTTTTCTATGGTACAGTTGTGTGTGGAAACTAAAAAGTGGTTACTTACTAAAAGGATGGCCATGAATACTAACTATCATTCACAGTAGCCAAGTGGCCAGTCATGAAACAGATCACTTACTTTTTAAATGAATTTACTCATTTGACTTTATGATAGAAAATGAATATGGGAACTAGTTTATGTAAATCTCCTTTATGTTTTCACAGGGTTACCAAAAATAATTCAGAACATAATACATTCCCCTACTTTCTGAGTCTGCCTAACTTTGTGAGTGCCTATTCATGCAGCAGCCTCTTTGCTCTGGAAGCTCCTTTGCCATTTAATTAAAATCCAGTGCATTTGCTTATTTCTGAGAGTTTTACACTTTTCTCCTTCCTAGAATGGCATTTCAATGTATCTTTAGGCAGATGGGCATCCAAATCCCACCTAAGACCCCTAGGGAAATTCCAGAATTTTGCATCATCTGCAGCAGGTACCTGCAGGGTAAGAGGCATTACCTAAAATTTCTACAATAATTTTGATACCAGAAATAGGTGTCAACTCCTAGGCAAACCAAAGGAAAATGAATCTTTCTGGAACCAGAACAGACAAACTGTGATTTTTCAGCTGAAGAAAGAATCTAATGTACGCAGATTTAACCATTTCTTAAAAAATAAATGGAACATCTTCCACACATCTGAATCAACTCCTGTTCACTCATAACCATTTCAAAAAAATCAGGGAAATATCTTATAAATTTTGATTTTTCTCAAAGTTTAGCAAAACAGCATGTTTTTTAATGAAAATTAAAAACTCCATTACAAACTAATGCTTTCCCAAGGTAATCACTTAAACTAATAAAAAAGAGCACTATATAAACAAATTACTATTTTTAATTAAACAAAATTTAAATGTATGCTTGAAATAATCATAGTCATAAATAGTTTCTCTGAAGCCAAATAAAATAACAAAATCCAAACCAATGTATGTGTTATCTTGAGCATCAAGGAAATTTTGAAGATACAGCTTAACTTAAAATCACAAATAGAGAGGCTTTACAACTCAACTGAAGATTAAGTATTTGTACAGCCACTGAGAGTTTTGAGGATCAAAATAATGAAGTGCATTTAAACTGATTTCAACTGTATATTTCCACCAAATGAGGATTAAATCTCTATCTTCAAATCTGTAACATTTTGCTACTTTGAGCTGAAGTCTTTCTTGTTTTCCTTATTTTTTTCAGCAATCACTATCTATAAAACAAGTAAGAGGAAAAAAAAAGATTCCTAGGGTTTTTTTCTTCATTTTAGTCATTTGCTATATGCAGATCTTTTGTTTTATTTGAATTTCCTAAAACTCCCCTCTCAAAAATTACAAACCATCTGGAACAAAGAAGAAAAAGCTCAGGGGAAGGAAATGAGAGCACTAATATTTGTGTGACATTCAGTGCTCCTAACTCTCTTTGGATTTTTTTTGAAAGTGGATCAAAGACCTTCCCAGATATTTTGTACGGTAAATTGTTCTAACATCAAAGTACTATTAGATGTCACTATTTTCATCTAGTTTTCTTCTAGATGAAAAATCTCATTGGTTTCTAAGTTTGTTTTTGCTGCTCAAGAATGAATTGCAGTCAGGTGGGTGTGATGTGAAATAGCACAAATTCCCTAAATTACTTGATTTTTAATTCATTTGAATACTTTTCTCTTCTACAGGCTAAATCCCTATATTTGTTTTCTTTCATACTGCACTGTAAAACCTTATGACACAAATAAGACCACCAACATGAACTAAAAAATAACTTTGTTGAATAGTTCCTACCAAGTGAGAAGTAGTCCCAATGTTATTGTCCACATATGCACGCTTCTTAATCCAAGTTGTTTTTCTAGAGAACTTTATAAGCCAAGTCCCAAGCCAAAGTTTTACTGTCATTACTGCTTTTAAAGAGCTGCCAGGTGAAGACAGTCTTTAATGTTTCTTAAGATAATGAGGTCCCTGTAACAACAAGAAGTACAAGAGCAGGTATATACAGTAAATCTTTTCCCTGAGCTTACAGTTGAGGGCAATTACCTTTGTCAGTAACTGACAGCAACTGATTTACTGTGATCTCAACACTAACTATGCCTAAGGGAGTCACTGTTCTGATAAACTATTTACCTTCTTATGTGGAGCCTAAATAACGTGACCACAGTTTTCTGAATAGCACTGACTTTTCATAACAATGTCACACATCTGCTTGAAAGTATAAAGATAAGATCACCTGCTAGTGCCCTTATCTATTTATTTGAGGACTTGTTAGTGATGGACTTTGGAAAACATGAACAGAAGAGCCCCACAGTGATATGAGAGGTGATGATTTTTAATTCTTCTGTTATCTGCTGAGAAGTTAACCACATGCTATTGCTACACATATTGTCTCTCTAAGTCTCTATTAAGACAATAGAATGAAGTTGCAGCTGCCTGAACTGTGAATTTTTGATTGCTTTAATGGTTTATTAAACTTTCAACTCTAATCCTTATTTACTCCAAAGAGTAAGATTTAAAATCCGGGAGTGCGAATCTGCTTGAGGAGAGATGCTCAAGAGCAAGCAAACTAAGTTACACTATAACTGATGCTTCAACAATTTACAGTAAGATGACCTCAGCTCCAAGATGTCAATCTTTACCTAAAAAACAGAGCATGAACTATTGAAAATCGTGGATTCTTTGATCTCATATCATAAAAATCTAGAAACTACAAACAAGATGCAAATATCAGTACTAGTTAGTGTACACTCCATTTGTTGGTTTTTGTTTTTTTTTTTTTTTAATCTAGATAAAGAATCATAGATCACTGAAAGGTTACGGCTGGAAGGGTCCTTAAAGATCATCTGGTTCCATTCTCCCTGCCATGTGTAGGGATGCCATTTACAGTATCAAGTCACTCAGGGTCAGCCTGGCCCTGAACAGTTTCAGAGGTGGAGTATCCACAACTTCTCTGGGCAACCTGATCCAGTGTTGCATCACCCTCTAAGTAAAGATTTTTTTCCTAAATCTAATTTAAAACTGCCTTCTTTTAATTTAAAACCATTGCCCCTTGTCCTGTCCATTGCAGTCAGCATATCTCAAGTGTGAATGCAGAAAAATAGTGAGCTGAATACCACTTAAATGGTCAAATACCACACAGTGGTCAAATTTCACTGCTACTGCATACTCCTATTGTGCTGTTCATATTTTCCCTCTTCACACCATAATACACAATCTCTCTAAAGTCCTTAAAAGAGGTGATAATTTACATCATATATAGTAACAGATTTTGAAAACATATTTACATGTCAACCTCTGCCTTTATTTTATTTCAGTTGGATTTGATCCTGTCCTAGGGAATGGAAAAAGGATCTCTAATAAATCAGCCCAAGATGTTTAGTTCAGTTCTCTAAAGCACTGAGTGACAACAGAAGTTGTTTCAGGAGAAAATTCCAGGTGGGACTGGCAGGCCTGTAAGGCCCTTTCTGAAGGTACAGCTAATGGTCAGACAGGGTTCTATAGACTCTAAAATTGCACTTTCTGTATTTTGCTAGCAAATCTTACGCAGTATCTGCTAAATCTTCTGAGGGTGTTTTCACATATTGCTGGATGTGTAAAACTGTGGTTCTCCTCTCTGTGGCAACCATGCAATTATCTTTCAACCACAGCAGATCCAAGTTATTTATACAGCTACTTGCAGTGATGTTCTGACAGCTTCTGCCCTCTCTGATGACTTTGCTTTTGAGTATTTTAAAGCAAGAAGAATGTAAGAAAAAGTATTTGACTACAGGAAAAAGTAATCTTACATCTTAAGCATTAGCAAGGAGAATGGTATCCCTTGCTGCCCCATAATGTGAACCACAGTAGCAACGTGCTGTTAACTTATTTTTCTTCATTCTGATACCTCTGCATCTTGATATCTTAGTGTTCTGTGCCACATTTTACCACTAGACTAATTTTAGTTGAATAGAGTTGGATGTTTAGGTCTTCATTCAAGAACGACCTTCATAGCAGGCATTTAAATTAGCTCTGTCTTAAGCAAAAAATATACAAACTGCATCCATCCTTGATGGAAATTTGCTGCACATGATGAGTTTTTCATTTTCATGAGTTTAATATAGTTGTTTTAAATAAAATTGTTTTAGTTTAAATAGATTCTACATATTCACTTTACAAGAAATAGAGATAAATCCAGATGACAACTCACTCCATTCTTTGACAGGTTAAATGGATTGACGACTGCAAAGTTCTGCAAAGGTCAAAGAAAAGCCTTTCATATATATATATATATATATACATGAAAACTATGAGAGACATTAAAATTTATCTGCCATGATTTAAAATATTTGCACCTGAACTAATCCTACTAGTCTATACTTTTAGAATGGATACAGAGAGCTTGGCTGTCTGAAGCACCATTCACCTGCTCCTAAAGTATGAACATCTTGCTCTGTGTCTCTTTCTCTCCAGTGACTTTAAATGTTACCTGGCCACCTAGCTCAGATGTAGATCTCCAAAGCTTTGGTATCTAAATTTGGACAAAGTTCCAATTCCTCACAAAATGCAAAATAACCCAGACCCCTTGTGAGAGGTTAACCTCCCTGTGAGAGCAACGCCAAACGGGTTTACAATCACAAGTTAAGGAAGAGTATTGGCAGCCTTCAAGAAAACTGGTTGGAAAATTCTGTTACAGAAATAGAAACTGAGAAAGACATTTTATTCTGCATGATAAATGTAATAATTTGATTTTACTAAATGAACAAAACAACACGGCGTTCATCCGAGGCTATTACAAATTACCTCTGGAACAAATAATTTGGATGTTCCAAAAATATTTGATTCTGCAGAATTTCTGAAAGATTCATGAACATGGATATTGTAATAATAATTATTTTTAAAAAGATAAAGAGCTCATAAATACTATGTATACTAACTAGATATTGTTTCACTAATCTGATATTGATTACAGGCAAAATAATGCTTTCCTGGGAAAACAAAATGATCTTAAGTAAGAGTAAAATCACCATTAGTTCCAAGAAGTGTGACTGTGGAAGATAGGTCTTCTTGGCAAGATTGCTACCTTATAATGAGATCACAAAATCTTTCAGTTCACAAAAGTAAATGAGATGAGAACTTAAAACCTGTGAATTAATAATTAAGACAAGAACAAGCACTTGAAGTAAAAATGAAGTAAATATCCCTCTTGGATCACCAAAATTAACTAGAATCTCTAAAGTCGTGTGCTGTGACTAACTGCATTTAATAGAACAAAAGATAAAATCTTTGCTGATACAATTTGCAGCTGACATAAAATTGACAGGAATACAAATAACAGTTTGGTGAGGCCAATCATACAGCTAAATCTGGATCTTTCAGTAATATGCAGACATTTGCACAGAGATGAAATATAGCTGCCAAATGCAGAGATCAAAGGAACAAAGAACAGGTAATGCAATATCTTTAAATAATCTCGTACCGAGGGACCTAGAAATATTGGCACACAGAGAGCTGAGTACAAACTGCTTTTATGACAGTGCATTTATAAAGGATAACTCAGTTCTTGGGATCATATCATGTCAGAATTGATGCACCCATACATAAACCCAGTGAAACCAGTATTAAAAGCCTGTGCCATCTTTTTGAGAAGAATACAGAAAAGCTAGAAACTCATCAGAAAACAACAACATCAGATCAATTCTATAATACACACTTTATAGCAAGAGATTTAAGAAGTTCACCCAAATTAAGAAGTTGAGTCAATAAATGACATGATAATGAGTAACACATTTCCATAGGGTTTTCCATATTTTTACAGCTTTAGCTGCATGAATAGTGACTGCTATGCCTCCTGAAATTGTCAGATACAAGGGTGAAGGACGTTTGCACTAAGTTGTCACGGTAACTCACTACAGACCAAGCACATTCATTACAGTGCAGTAACAACAGTTTATTTCCTCATGTTTACACACATGAAATAAATGTCAACCCCCTGAAAATGGTGCTAGAAGTACAGAATCTTCAAAAGAGCCTGCAAAAATTTTCCAGGCAAAAGCATGCCTAGGAAGTATCTTACCCCGAACAGCATGGGTAAGAGATGTCTGACAGTAAGTGACTAGAAACAAGATTGAGTGAAAAGCTCACACTAGGCTACACAGTAAGAGAGATAAGGTACACCTTTTCCAGGACTGAGGACACTAATTACTAATGTAATGTACCTAAAAAATACCACCAATTCTTTATAATTTGAATCTTTTCATTCAAAATGGAAATGGCCTTATAAGATATGGTAAAGATAAAAAAAAAAAACAAAACCATATCGCTGCAAAAATTACTAGGTGAAATTTGATGCCAAGTATATTGAAATTATTAACATTAGATTACCACTGGGTTTTAAAAGCTCCCTGTATACAGTCTTTAGATTAAACGATCCTTTAATAATATCAAAATGTTTCCAAAATCTTTTACATATATCTGAATGCTTATACGCTGTTCAAAGGAACGGTATCTCAGTGCTCTCAAAAACAGACAGATGTCTGCCTGTATGTCATATTTTTGAATGCTTATTTTCTGCTACTGGCAGAAATAGCTGAACTGGTATTCTGGCCTAAGATTGCAACAAAAATTAGGAATTTCCTAAAAATTCTATGAATAGTGCTATAATATGAACTGAAACTACATTTCTTCCAGTTCAAGACTCTGTGGTGGGTAACCCAAAATGTTACCTATTCCAGCCAGTCCCTGGGGCCAGCTCACCCTGCCTTGGTGCCCACAGACCCAATACAAGCACAGCACCACTAGCTCTGGCAGAGTCTGGTAGGCAGCAGGAGGAGGCAGCAGGCAGCAGCACTGACTCCACATATGCCAGCACTTCTCACCTGCCACTTGAACTCCTCTGTAATCTCCCTCATTCCCAAGAGGGTTTGCTGTCATCCTTTCCATTTGTCTCCCCGAGAGCACAGCCACCTGCAAAGGTCACCATCTGAGGGAGAGGGTCTGACACTATTTTCCCTGTCTCCCCACACAGCTGCCCGTGGTGGACGCCATCTTGGAAAGGGTATTTCCGCCATTTTGGGTGTCTCTCTCTACCCAGGCAGATTGTGAGATTTAGGAATTTTCTGTCTTGGGATTATTTACTGTTATTTTTTCCTGTTGTGGTTTCACTTGTTAGCAAATTGTTATTTGTTCGATTATATCTACTTTTATTTTGTTTCTCCTAATTGGTGGAAAAGGATTGCTTAAAACAAAGGGGGAGAACTCATTTTTGAGCGTTTCCCTTTAAATTGTTTTAAACAAAGAGAGAAATGATTCTTTGCAAGAAGACCATAGGCAGGGAAAAAAAATACCACCAAAACAAACAGAAAAAAACCCAACCAACCAAAAAATCACCACAACAAGCAAAGCGTGACAAAATAACTTCAGAAGTAATCTCTAAGAATTTTAAATTGCATTTAATATTGGTAACCTATGGGAGATTTTATGTGCGTATACAACACTAAACATGTTTTGATGAAATATATACAAATAGGTAACCTCAAACATCAATTCCAGAAATTTAACTGACAATACAAGGAATCACATATATTTATATTGGCTGTGTCCAAATTTTGATACTAATCACAAAACTGAAAAATAAATTGGGGGTTCAAGGCTAAGAAGAGAAACATATAATTCAGGTACCTGACCGTTTCATCTGACATATTCCATGTTTTCTCTGCAGTATTTAACAGTGACAGAAGCCTCTGCTTCAACCATTGCCAAAGACATACAGAAATAAGACAACAGATCAGTTGGGTAGAGATTACTCTGCATAGATGACAGTAACACATTGTTTCAGTATCTCGAGTACAAAGAAAACAAGCAAGACATTTTAAGTCATCACTCCTTCTGCATGTAGTATTGACAGGCATTTAAGGACTAGGTCACAGTACCTGATTAAACTGATTTTATTAATACTTTTTTTCCTTCAAATCTCCTTTTAAGTTTCAGAAGCAATTTTATTTTCTTTTTTTTATCATTGACAAAATTTTATTTGCCTTATCACCAGAGTCGGATTTTTTTTGACAGTGTGAACATATAGTATTAAAATAATTTTATGAAAACCTCCTTGTCACTTTTTTAAAGTCAGACTATTAAGATCAATTTATGAGTATAAATATAGCTTTATGAATTTATTCCTATTTGGCTACTGTCATTCTAGTTGGCTAGACTGCATTTGCTGAGCATTATGCTTCAACCTTAATTGCAAATGATACTGAAATATTAAAACAAGTGAGTTCTGATAAAGTATTGGGATGTTACAATTATGCAATATTTATATATCTACAACTATGTTATAACAAAACTAATAAACAGAAAAGCCACAATATCAAAACCTAACAGGCTATAAAAATACCTCATTATTTTTAAGAAGACCTAAAGTATATGTTCTTGCTATTATGTACCTGGAGAATCTATTAACATTCCCTTATGTGAATGCAAATATTTTCAGTTCCATCCTTTTCTTAATTCTCATTCAGAGATCACATCCTTTAACTATAAATAAAATGTGTAACTTTATCCTACTTGAGCCATGTCCAGTAGCTTCGGCTAACTTCAATGGAGACGAGAACATGCACAAAAGAAAACATTACAGATCCCATACATGCTAACGTTTAGAAGACTCACAACAGCTGCTACTTGCTTTCTTTTTATACACACTGTAGAGGTGACAGAAAACCAAAGGACTTCTCATAAGTTTTTTTTCCTCACTCTCAGTGCAATGCAGGTTTTTTATTCTTCCAGCTCTTAGGCACAATCTGCAGGGTAAATTTACCATTACACAGATCCTACCCTATTAAGACCCTCAAGAATCACCTAAGTCATCATTCCGTACTGACAAATAATTAGATCATTTTAAATAGTTTAATATTTAAATATATGTTAACTGAATAGATAGAATATACCAGGCTTCCAAGCACTTACCAGAAAAAACAAGCTGATTGTTCCCTTACTTTTCTCAGCCATAACTGGTTCTTCACTTCTGAGCAGATATAAAGTAGTGCCATTGCTAATGAACTACTTTTTCATTAGGGTTAAGTTTAGGACTTAATCACTTTTATGGTAGGATTCCACTGAAATTACTGAAACTCTGAGCTATGGTTTATCACATGCTATTTCCCTAATCTTTTCTGAACAATGTCAGGCTCACCTTTGGATTGAGGATTGTTTTAAAAGCCTTTATGAAATACAAAGCATATGACTCCTATACTTCAGCAGTGATTCCTTCAAACAATAATGAACTGCTCTGCAAGCAGTTTGCTATTAAATGGCTTTGTGAAACCTTCACATTTGCTCAGCACATTCTTCTGCAAAGTCTAGGAGACTTATTCAATTGACCAATATGTTGCTTGGTAGCAGCTTGAACATTTGATTCTTACTGGGAAGATTAGAACTAGAGCATTTCATCATTGTACTCAATTTCTACCACAGCGAGTCAAGAGAGTAAAGGCAAAAAAAGACCTAATCTTAAATTTGCATCAACACAATTTCTAATCAGACGCAGCTTCTGATTAAAATCCCACATGAAAGGTCTTTGCTTTAGATATCACAGGCAAAAAGAAGCTCATATCAGCACAATATTAAAACACAGCTTCAAACCTTTCGTGGTTTAAAAAAAAAAAAAAAAGAAACCAACAATCCCCAAAGGTCAATATTAGTAGCTAAACTTTCCAAGAATTCTAATTATTATGTGCTGGTATAACAGCGTTTTATTAAAAGCAGACTATAAACAGATTGATTGAAGAGGCAAAACCATAATTTCGAGAACTTCAAAACTATAGATATCTGTGACCCTGTAAGCTTCATCTCTACTAAAGAATTAAACATGGCTATGTACTTTGTCATGGAAGACTATTTGTGTGGAATGGCCCACATCCATTCTGAACCAGCATGCTGGCTTTCAGCAGTAGGTGTTCTTGAACCATAATAACTGCAGAAGTATACACAGGAAGTTTTTAATATTGTGCTGGATGACTAAAAAGCAATTATGTTCTGATATAGTTGTTAATCATAGGAATGGTCATTTCCAGAACACAGGCCTTTGCCTGGATACTCTGCTACTGATTAATTAGTAAAAACACAGATTGTATTTTCATAGACTTGAAGTTCTTCGCTGGAGCTTGACCCTTCCACAGGTCAATAGTGACAAGTGGAAAGCCATTAATAAACATACAGTGCTGACGACTGCAGAGAAAATGCTTCAGTATCTTTAACTTAGATCAGGAAATATTTGAAAGTTAGGTCCCGGACTTTGCAAAAGTGATTCACAGGAATGGCAGTGACTTAAGACCCCAGATGTGGGAAATAGATTTGCAGAGAATTTTCAAAGCCTGACAGAAGGCTCACATAGTATGCATCTGTATGCAAACTTTGAGATAAATATGCTGACTTAGAAAGGCTATGGAATAGGACAGATATTGAGAGAGAAATGGAACTAGAAACAAGTTTAAAATGATAACCTTGTAAATAGACTAGGTATTTTAGAGAAATAGAACTATGAAAGATGTATTGTAGTAGGATCCTTGAGGGGTATTTTTAAATGATTGGCTTAAAAGCATTAACAGCATTGTATGGCAAAAACTGATAGGCCAAAAAACCACTTATAATGTACTGTAATTAGGAGTTAGTTTGGCTTCTGATTTTGATGGCATGGATTGTAACATCTGTACCATCTCACTCTTCACATGAGACTGAGAATGGAACAGGTGTCTTTGAAACGCATCTCAGGAGCCCCGTCTCCGGGTCAGAAAAAGACATAAAATAATAAAATCCACACAAATGGGGCTAGGTGTAAACCTCTGAGCTGTACAATGATTTATTAAATATTGATTTAATCTTTTAGTAAGGCTGGCTAGATAAGCTCTGCTGCTGTTCAACCTGCAAGACGCAACTTATCTTTAGTAAATGCTGGAAAATGCTGAACACAAAATTATTTTGCAGTTCCAATCTTCTGTGGAGCTTCTGTGCCTTAGTCAGAATTCTCTATTAAGTATGTCTACTTGCCACAACTATTTGCCACTAAACTCTCCATAACCAAAAACCAGATACTGAAATTCAGAATTAAACTGATTAAGTCCTAAAATGTCAGCAGTGGTGGCTGTAGCAGTGTACAAAACCTCCATCTTTTTCATGGAAGAAGCACTGTAGTATTAAATCTCTCTGCTCTAGAAAGTGAGAAACTTAGATATTCAAATCCTTAGATTTAATTTTCAAGGAAAATCATAGTTTTAAATGTATAAAGACAAAAATTCATCACCTGTGGTGACTGATCATTTTTTATTTTGGAGACAGTGCATTATAATTTCAAATTCTCATTTCAGAGAAATATACAGCTTAAAATGTAGGGCTAACCTTAAATAAAATAACAAAAATATACCAAAAGGAAACAGGTCATTACTGACCACTATGAGAAAAAAAGTACATGTGTACTCTTACCCAAGAAAATTATTCATTGGACATACACAGGATATAGTCAGTATGAGGAAATATAATTCCTTTAGTGAATAATTCATAAGGAAGTAAGGACAAATATATCAAAGCATGAGATTAGCAATCCAAATGCATTCTAATGTGCCATCTTAGCTTTTCTTCCATTAATAAGCATGCACTGACCTGGGACATAATAAAAGGAAGTCATGCTTTGACAGATTTTTTTACCAGACAGAATTTTGTTAGTTCACAATAATATCTGGTATAAGTTATCAGCACCTACAACATTGCAAATCAGCATATAAATGCAAGAGAATATATTATTCACCACAACAATCCTTTGAATGTTTTTAAGTGCACTTTAAAGTATATCTGTTAAAAAATATATTAATATAGGGTGTTCTTTGTAAACATGCAACAGAATGCTTGCAAATCAAAAAAATCTTTTTAACATGATCTATCACTACGATGTTCTGGTTTTAAAATCTTTAGCGAAACCATTATGAAGTATAAATTTTTGGGAGGTGTACACAGGATTGACTTCCATGTGAATTCATGAAATGATTTCTTGGTCAATACAGCAACTTTAAAAAAGAGAATTTTAAAATCATAAATATTTACCTTATTACCTCCTGTTTTAAACACTGTTTAATCCTAAATTACACTGAACTTTCCCAATTAGCATATAGCAAACATAATCACACTTGAACAGAAAGAAAATGAAATTTGTCTTTCAGCATAGTTCTCACAAGTGTGAAACTTACAGGAAAATATTAATACTTCCACCCAAAATAACACAAATGGCAACTTGATTTCATTTAATTTTGTAATAGCATGGCTGGCTCCTTTCTTTTTCTAGCATAACTGAAAGGACTGTAGATAACCTAATGTACTAAAAAAGGGAACACTCTGTCTTTTTTTCCTTTCTTGGACATTTGGTGATAAAATGTTTTTCCAACCTAAGACACTCATACAAAGATGTGGTGGAGAGCCCCTTGACTTTATGCTCTAGAAAGTGCTTTTTTACAGAGGGAGAAAAAAACCCCAAACCTTTGTTTTAATGCTCCCCTCTCTAGTGGTGTAGAGGCTGAATAGAATAATTAGACTGCTGCTTTTCCAAGGGAAGAATTTTATGAGCTTTAAAGGATATTGCTCAGATCACCAAGATGTGCAAGGTCAATATCTGGCACTGATCCTTCCCCTAAAGCTCTGCTGACAAAACTGAGCTGTCACCTTAGAATAAATAAACCTTTCCAAGTAACAAACTAATGGGGTTCTTCACTTATTGTGTTCTGTTTTGCAATAAAAATATATAATAAAGGTTCAGACATGTTCTTATATGAATCCTGCATAAAATTATATAAAATTTTACAACAATTCAAGAACATACATTCTTCTTCTATTTATTTATAAAAATCCCATCTTATTAAAAAAATCAAAACCAACAAAAAGAAACAAACCAAAATCCAAGCATTTAGGGAAGCAATAACATATTAAAATGTTGAAGCACAGTGCTATATGCTACTCACTGTAGTAGCACAGCATTAAGCACTTCTATGAAAATATCCAGGATTCTCTTTACACTTTGGTGTTGTCTTGGTTTGGGAAGACAGCCACCAACAGATGTGAAGTGTTTGTTTCTCGAAAGAGTTCTGCATTGCACTGGTAACTCCCTGAACTATTTGATGCAAGGCTGGTTTCATGAGTTGTACTTAAAGAACTCCCTCAGGGCATATATAACCTATGCTCCCATGTTAAAAGAACAGATTACTCCTTTTCAAACCAAAAGGCTGAAATTGCAAATCAATCTATAAATAAAATGGTATTTTATACTCAGAAACCCAGGACATCTGAAATTTCAGTGTTTTCACCATCTTTTAAATTAAAAGACTTTCAGTTGTAGATCAGTTTTTCTCAGAAAAAATCACAGTACTTGAGTCAATATAAAGGTATGGAAAACTGTTTCTCATATAATATTTTATGCAGTTCTAGAATACATATTAGTACTTGATCACACTTTCATGGACTGGTAATAGCAGCCAGCTTTATGGAACAGGAGTATACTGTAAATCACTGAAAACTATTGCAGTGGATTTTCAACAGAAGACAAGTGTGAACAGAGAAATCAACAACAGTTTGCAGTTCTGGATTGATTTCACTGTAGCTCTTCAAACTCTTCTTGATTAAAAGGAAAACAAAGTTCTCCCTTTTTCTTATTCAACATCTGAATATCCTCATATTTTTTTTCAGATTTCGTATTATTTACAGCTACAATCTGCCACCTTCACAACATCCCCACTTCTCTGCAATGTTTTCTGGAAAGCTACACTACTTCTCTGTCATCTTAAAAGCTATTTGGTCACACTATAATGACTTTCAGAAATCCTATCAGTCTAGATTCATTCTCACAGTAGCTGGAAAATACTGTAATAAATGTAACTCCTCACACCTCATTGAGCATATTTTTATTAACACGCAGCACCAGTTCTATCTTTTGTTATATATAACAACACGCACAGTATCTTTTCTTAATGCCTATTAACCTATAAAAAGATAGGAAAAACTTTGATGAATTTTCAGGTAACAAGTTATGTCCCAATAGCCACTTTTCTATCAGTTCAGATACTGCTTTCTTTGACTATGTAAACTGGACTATCATCTCAAGAAAAATTATCCCCTCACAGTAAAATTTTCTGCTAACACCTACTTGGTTTAATCATTGTGGGCTGAACAGAACCAAAACCAGAAATCTGCCGAAACACTGACGAGTCTATCTTACAGGCAAGATCTAAGGCAAAGAGTTGGGATTTGTTTGCATGATAGTAAGAAAACTTTATCAACTGCCAACACTGTGCAGTCAAAGTCAACAAAATACATATAGACAGGATATATGTGTACCCAAGTCTAAGTAAGACCTTCTTGCACATACATACATATATATCCTGTATAAAATTTGATTATTCTTCCTTCCTCAATGGCTTTAATAACGATTAGCTATTCTCTGAGATTTCTGTTAAATGAGAAATGAATCTAATCTCCATGGACAGCCAAACCACAGTTACTTTTAACATACGGAGTATTTCAGAAGAAAGAAAAATATGCCAAATGACTTTTTTTTTTTACTTGTTAACTAGTGTTCATTAACCTTTGTAAAGATAAACAGTCTATGGTTATGAATAATTCAAGAATTCTCTCAAGTCAAGCACAGGAAAACACATACATACACAATTTAAGGTATCATCCTTACAAAACTCTTTTTTGTGTGTGTGTTAATAGGACTCCTGGGGTACAAACATTTAGGTTACTACAAATAATATAAAAATTTAGAATAAATTTTAAAAACCCCAAACAACTGTGTTACCAGAGATACCAATTAGCTTATGATCCAGTTGTTTCCAAATCATCTTGCATATGACAAACAAATACAGAATATCAAAAACTCCAGGAGGAAATGACCATGAGAATGTTTAAAAGGCAAATATGACTCTGTTTATACAACATTCTCCTTAGAGATTTAAGCTGTCAGAAGATAAAGGGATCTAGCAAGACTGTAATGAAAATAAAAGACCATATTTCCCCAAAGGAATTAGAATAGCTTTGTAAATTAATAAATAGAAGACATTAATATGCCCCTACAAAAGAAAGGCTTCTTAATTTATTATGATGTATGAATAACTGCCTTTTATTCACACTATTAAAAGGAAGACGAGCAACAGTTAAGGGCGAAGGCTACGCTTCCATTTCAGTAAAACAAAGTGCAAACGAATGGGAATTAGACAAATATATCAGATGCAGACAGAATACATTCTTCGGAGAAAAACTTGTAATAG
This sequence comes from Illadopsis cleaveri, assembly GCA_013399915.1. Lineage (NCBI taxonomy): Eukaryota > Metazoa > Chordata > Aves > Passeriformes > Timaliidae > Illadopsis > Illadopsis cleaveri. The sequence goes on from VXBB01020638.1 coordinate 633,395, forward strand.
GGATCTAAAAAGGAGTGGTTTTGGCATTCCCGTGCAAGACCAATAGAAGCATAATTGTTCACAGAGGCAGACATCTTTCAGTCATTGAATACATCAGAATTCAGTGTGCTAAATTTGCAGAAGTAAATTATCAATAAATAGACTGCAAACACTAAGAAAGATCTGTGAGAAATAATGATTAAACACAGGATGCTTCCCTGATCCAATCCTCCATGATGTAAAAGTCTGACTTATGGTATGGGTCAAGACAAGGGGTTTAGTCTGCTGTCCTCCCCTGTCTGCTGTGACCTGACAGGTACTCCTGGCCACCATCCACAACACAGCTTGAACATCATCTTAGCCCTTCTGTCATTCCTGTGCTCTCCTTTTCACCACTCATGGGTCTCCTTGTCTCCACCCAAGCTCCTCTCACAGAACCCATCTGTACCTTTTCCCCTTCAGTGCCTATTTTGCCACATTCATACTCATATTTGGAACATGCGATACCATTACCAAGTAGCTGCAACAGGTATGTACTGCGAGCCTGGCAAGACTCTGCTCTTCTAATGATCTTCAAGGCTCCCTTCCCATCACCTGCGACATTCAGTAATTTCTCCCACAACTCCTACTTAATTATCTAAGAAATCTAGCCATTTCTTATTTGCAATTTCTGTCACCCACTGTCATTCGTCACAAATATCTATTTCTCATGTCATTTCGAGAAGTCTCTAATATCGTGCTTGATTATTCCAACCTCAGAGTAAGGAATAGTCATGTTCCCTCAGCCCTAAAGGCCCATTCTACTTCCCTCCCTGGACTGAACAAGTAAGGCCACTGCGTTTAACCTAACAAGTTACAAGACCAGGAGGAATGATTCTGAGTGGAAGGACATGTCCATACAGAACTCTAAGCAAACTAAGCCTGCAGTGATCTAAGCTTGCTTTGCCTACAGACTTGAACCCACATACCATACCCTATCTATCTTAAACTTGTTCAACTGCCTGTAGCCTCTCAGAAGGGCAGTCTTTCCTTGCACTCCATATTTATCCGTATTTTGAAATTCTTGGCTTCCAGCTTGAATTCTTCCTCATCTGCATACTCCTCACATGAAAAGTAAAAATCTAACAGTGTTTCTTTACCTCTCAGCTAACACTTTTGCTGAACATTCCAGGAATACGGACACCAAAATTTCATTTATACACCAGAGGTGCCAGAATTTGTTGTTACATATTTCAGTCTAAGAAGTCTTGACAATGCTTCTCTTTACCTGATGTGGGACATGGAGATCTTCTTCCTTCCTCACATACATTAAGAAAATAAAGAATATGAGCCTCGTTTTTCTGCTAGTTCTTTTTCCAAGATGTTGGAAATGCTGGGGAAAATCCCAGGAAATTCTCTTTATTCTCTTGCCACTGGAAGAAGATGGCTGGACTGCAAGAGCACTTCATTTCTCATGTCAGGAAGGGACAATGGGAAATACTGCTCTCATTAGCAGTGAAAGGATTATCATCCTGTCATTCCATCTTGTATTCATCCTGAATGCACAAGGCTTACAACCAAGTTTTTCCTAAACCCTTAGATTCTCTGTGTTTTCAGGGGGCTTAATGCTTCTTGGTTACAGAAAAAAAAAAAAAAGCAGTCTATTGGACTTCTGATAATTTTATTTGCATGTAACTTAGCTGGGTTGAGTTTTCAACTTTCCATCTTTAACTTTTTATTAGTGTCAGCACTAGTTTGTATATTTTCAGGATCAGGGTAGAGTAACATTATCTGTACACTACAGGTATTGCTCCTTACAAATTCTCCCAAAGCTCCACTGAGCAGCAGGTGAAAGCTTAAAATCTTCAGGACAGTAACACCACAGACGACACTGTGGAGGAAGAAGTGGCAGTCACCCCTCATCACACTCGGCTAATCACGGAAAAGCTGCAGTATAAGATATGGTAACAAATAACATGGGCAGGTTCACGAAAAATCTCAATACAAATATGTATTATTAAGAATGCAGAAGAAGTATGGAGAAAATTTAACCTCTGTATACAGTGCTATGGTGATTTGTATACATAATTGATATGTAATTGCCATCAGTGAAACTATTTCACAATTGGGTAAAATGTTTTACTGTAAAGTACTTAGTGGGTTGATTAGCTCAGTGAAATGACTGTTGAAATTTTTATACTTGCATTCATGTGGAGAAAATGCTGGATATTAAAGGGCTTTTTAACAGAAAAAATGTTCACTTGCAGTGTGATTACCTACTGTATCAAATTATCAAAGAAAACAATGGCTCCACATTGGCTCCTTACAGCTTCAAAACAAAATTAGATACCTCTCTGGAAAATAGTTTTAGTTAAATTTTACTTATTAAACTCAATATAGATGCAAAAACATAATGTTTGACTAGATGATCTACCGATACATATTAGTGAGATATTTTGTCACAGTAAGGACAGAGACTGCCAAAAACTACAAGTAAGGAATTATATGAACAGATCTGTGGAAGAATAATATCCTCTTTTTCACATGCAGCTAGTGAAAGTGATGGTGATTCTCCCAAACTTACCCCTGGTAATCCAAAAGTACAAACCAGCCACGCATCACAGAGTTATGCATTAATACTGCAGTGGAGCAAGACACCCAAGCTGACACAGGAAATAGCGTCATATGTCTTAAAAGATCTGGATTTCTGTAGAAACAGTAGTAGGCACAAGAGGAATACCTCAGTCTTGCAGGCTGACCTCATTTAAGCACATCTGTCCTTTCCAATTCAAAGTCCAGAACCTGTACATTAAAACTACAGCTGAATTAACACCTGTAGGTGTTACAAAAGAAAATGGAAATAAGCTTACAACATCACAATTTTTTTAATTTTTTTATGTTCATTCATTTGCTAGATATGTATTTTAATCCATGAAATTTTAAAACAACAAGAAGAGATTCTGTATATTTTTAACTATTATAGGAATAATTTGTGATTTGAAAAACAGCTCTAAAAACAATTTCTGCACTGTGAGTGAATTTGCACACTACATAGACAAATAAGGCTAATATTCTGGATTCCACATTTTTAATATGCATTACTAAAAGTCAGCTGGCTAGTGAAAAAAAAAAGAAAAACTTTAACAGTTGTAAACAACAGAATGCATCTGTTCAAGTGTGATGGTAAGTAAGTGGAAAAGTAAAGCATGCAGTAACTGCAAGATGCCAGATTGTTCTGATCTAACACAAAAATATTTAAGGGAATACTTTAAAATATGTCAGCCACAAAATGCAGTAGAGAAAAAAGAAATGTGTCATGCACTCTACCTATCATACTCATTGCCATAGTTTACAAGCAATTCTAAGAAAATTATATTCATAGCAAGATACTTTTTCCTCTTCAGCTGATAACTCAAGTACAAACCTCTGTGGAGAACCAGAAAGCTCTTATACATGATAGACATGGAAAATGTACTAGTATCACTCAATCTTCCACTTTTTATATACTTTGGAAGCTCTTCATAAAGCTCAGCATGTTCAGATATAAAAAACTCAGAGATTACCTCATATTAAATTGGAGTTGAGTGCCTAAATGAAAACCAAAGCCACTTCAGACTCTGTACCAGTAAGAGAGACATCCTGGAGATCAGGTCGGCCTTGGGTGTACCATCTTTGAAGCACAGATCTGGCCCATCAAGTAGCTGGTGAACCTTATTCCATCAGCACCTAATTTTCATTTCCTTTTTCGTATCAGTTCAAAAGTGTCTGAATATGTGTCACAGTCTGTTTCAGCACCTTTCCATAGCATATAAAGGAACATAATGTGTTGTGATAATAATGTGTGAGGTCCATGGAGGATAAATACAGCCAAATGTACCACCATCTAAATGGCATTTAGGATTTGTCTCTGTGATGAACATTTTAGCAAGCACAACATGGCACAAGACAAAACACTATCTAAGAAAACACTAACGCTTGGGGCAAGATGAATGAATAGTAGTTTCAATCTTCGTCCCAGGCAATGTGCTACTTATCAGCATAGATGCAGCTCAAATTAAACTTAGGAAATGTGAATATGAGCCCAAGATCGTAGTATCGTCACCCTGAGTGAGAGTAACTAGTTGCTAAAGGCATGGCCGTGGTGTGATGTCCCATCTCTGAGACCATATGTGAGCGAGTGTGAGTTCCACCTCTCCCATGTAAGTCTACCCCTATGCTTGCTAGATGAATTAGGCTTCCTTTAGTTCAACAGTTTGCTTATTTCCCATTTTATTCCTTTGCCACACTTTGTTTGCAAATCACTGAGAGCTGGTGCACCTGCAAGCAGCATAGGCCTGGTTAGGACAAGACTTCCAGAAAGATCTGCCACATCTGGATCAAAAAGAATGTTTGTGACCCCAGTTAATACAAACATTTGCCTCTTTTTTTGATTAACTTCTAAAACCTCTACACTACATTTTTGCAATACTTGCTCCCCAGAAAAAAATGACATATTGCACACTCCTCATTGATAAGAAACACAATGTTTTGAAAATAATTACACTAATCTTTTGAAAATAATTACGCTAGCAGAGTGCCACATGACTAAGGAATATTACGAATCTGCTGAGAGGTAGTCCCATTTGACTAAGAACAACATATGCATGCTTATGAACCAATGAAATGAAATTACAATAACTCTTTCAGATTGTAATGCAAAAAGTGAATATACTTAACACGGATCAGTTCCAAGCTTACTCTGTCCAAAAGTCCCCAGATAATGTCTGGAGTATATGTGAAGCAGGAGTTGGATGGGAAAGACTTGAGAAAAGAAATGTAAAAAAGAGAAAGAATTTATGGTACTTGAGCTAATTTCTAAATAAATATTACTTATAGATTAATTCCCACTTCTGAGATTTTGCTGGTCAGATACAAGAGTAAGGAAATATATTCCTTCTTCTTTTGATTCCTAACTGTCTTCTGAATTATTATTACCTTAAATATGAATATTTTGGATAAACCACCATTCTATTTTAAGCTGAGACAGATGCTAAACTTCAAAACTGTATTTTCTTCAGATGGATACAACTTTACAGGATAAAAGAAATATTTTAAATTAAATATTATTTATATCTTCCATCGCTGTAACTTCAATGCACCTTAACATTTATTCCCACTTCAACATTTATTCCCAGATTAAGTTCTGCTGAATTTCAGAGTTCAATTCAGAAATTCTACAGCAACTTACAGATCTAATTTGTGTAGTTGTCCCAATTTATACTAGAATTGTTTCTGTCAATTGTCTTGAAAGAAGTTTGTGTATTAATTAAACACCAGTATATTTTTAGTCTGCACCATACAGAACTCATGCAAAAAATTTGCAAAAAAGTCTGTATGAAGTAGAATACAGTCCTGATGCATTTACTTGATTATAAATAATCAACAGGAATTATACTATACTACAGACAAACTGTTTTAATTACATAGCACATTTTAGCATTAGTTATACAAAGCACTGAAGTTACCAGACTGCCCTACTGCTTCCCTTTCCTGAACTTGAAGTAGCCCATTTGATTCACAGTAAAACAGGGTTAATAGCTACATTGGGATGAATGTGAGTACCTACTCTAAGGTAGAGAGTCTAAGAAAGGCTACAAAAACAGGGGTTATGGCAGACATGTTATCATAGCTGCCTTTTAATTATAAGCTCTGGAGGTAGCTCAAAAGCACCATGACTTAAGCTATGGTTTCACAAGTCTCTGGCTGCAGTACCAGACAGATACACAATTGTTTGTGCAGCTGCTCCATGAAGCAGATCAGGGAAAGTATCCAACTCAAACATAATACAGCAGGAAAAATTATCCAGTGTTAGTTTCCAACTGTACTTCACTAAGAAACCACAAAAGTGGTTGGGCTACTACAAAGGGCAGAGGACAGCACATACCGTCAAAATGTCAGCAAGGAAGGAACATGAATAATCTAAAGTTCGTATTGATGCTAAAAATAAAGAGAAAATAAGAAAGAGCTTAGAAATACCCATGATGAAAACTGGCACTTAACTGAGAAATTGCCAGACAAAGGCATCCCGTCCTGTTTGAACAGAATACTATTCTTCGGCATAAATGTTTCTGATACAAATCAACCAAACTGAAGTGATCTCCAATACACAGCTGGTTCACAAGCCTTGGGATAAATTTTATCCTTCCAGTACCACAGATACTTAAAAGGTAAGGAAGTACACAAGCATGGAACATGAAAATAAAAGCCATGCTTTAAAAACTCATAGTGACTTTAATTCAGGAACCTACATTAAATAAGGAAATCGGGATTACAGGGCTCCCCACAAATCCAACAGAGAGAAGTAGATTCTTAACTGAATATGCCAAACCTCTATTTGCACAAGGAGCTTGAACATGGATGTTAGAAAATAAAATACTTAAAGACAATGAATGTGCTTTTTAATACTCAAATTCATAATAGTGACCCAATTCCTACTGAAGTTGACGTGACTTGATACCTCAATTGCCATTGTCTAATTTCAGGGAGCAACTGAGGCACTGAGGTGGGAGATGAAGAAGCAGGCTAATTTTCCTCTGCAAGTACCCTTCTCTCACTGTTGACTACAGAAGAACTCAGGAAAGCTAGGCTCCTAACTTAGTTGTCCAAATTACATGGAAGGAAGATGGGTTTTGGTATCCTTGTGGATTTAATCAACCTGCTCAAATGCCCTCCACTTAAGCACAGACAGCAAGGAGTCTCATGGCTCTAGGCTTTTTCTCTTGTTAACAGAGAAAGATAGATACCTGCAGGAGTCATGACTGGTGCACCTCACTGCCCTTTCTCTCCACAGTCTACACTGTGGGCTAAACTGCCTAATTTAGGACAGAACTTTCAGCAGAATTTCTAAAACTTATAATCACTGAGTAAACAACAGTAAGAAATAAGTACCTTTCAATGGCAAATTCAGATGCTGTGTCTTGGCAAAGTCTTTCAGCAGATCCTCAACAGATAAACTAACGATCTCAGTGCCTCCACCACTCAGCTGTCTTGAGTAACTCAATGCCGAATCACCATGCTAAGAAACTAATCTCAATGAGTTGTACTTTTCACTTGCCACCTCTCAGATGAAAAAATAAATTCTGGACTTCAAGGTCTTCACATATTCAATGTATGTATGGAAGAGTGGGAAAAACACCTATGCCTTCTTTAAGAACGGTAAAAAAAGGAAAAAAATATATAAGTTGCAAACCCTCCCTCTTTTACTATACCAAAAAAGACAAGAAAAATTGAAAATTGAATTACTGTGCTTGTAGGTTCTGAGCTACAGTATAGAAAACTCTTTAGCTATAAAGTGTTTTTTATAAGCTACTTTCCTTCAGACTGATACTGCAGACATTCAACACAAAGACTTTTAACTTTTGAAGCAAATGTAACCACAATGGTTTTCTTTAGTCTTCTTGAAAGAGAAGTATTAGTGTAACTATATTTATAAACCATTACATGCAATCCTTCATGGTTACTCTTAGGAGAGCTTTAAGTGAAAAACTTATAAAGAACAGAGAACACTGGTTTTCACTTTCATGTATTTATAAGTGTGAAGGAAAGGGTCAAAGGCAAGAGTAGAATTTCTCACAATACTTTCCTTGTGAATAACAGCTGAGAAGTCTGGAAAGCAAACTAATTGCTTAACTTTCACATTATCAACAAAGCTGTCTTTTGAAAGTGCAGTTAAAAATCCCCGTCATCTGTTATGTTTGATCAAGTTAGTTTTGACTGAAATACTCACACTCTCTAAAAAGAGAGCTCTAGTTTTTTAAAGGGTTTCAGAGACACCTAAGAAAATGCTGTTTCTTTTGACTTCTAAGCCTTTTTGGGAAAGGATGCAGTAACTGTAAGTACTGCCATCAGAAGAATCTAAACCATGAAACAAATGGTTACAAAACAAGTACACTGAAATAATGAATGCCAGCAGGTTATTCTGAGTTTCTGTGACCTTAACACTAAACACTGAAAGAATAAAAGAATGCATTAGGTTGGAAAAGACCTCTGAAATCACTGAGTCCAACTTCTGACTGAACATGACCTTGTCAACTAGACCACACCTCCAGTCATTTCTTGAACAACTCCAGGGATAGTAACTCCACTAAGTCCCTGGGCAGTCTATTCCAACATTTAACAATCCTTTGAGTTAAGAAATTCCTCCTGATGAATTCCTCTTGATGTCCAATCTCAATCTCCCCAGATACAACTTGAGGCCATTTCCTCTTGTCCAGTCGCTGGTTGCCTGAGAAAAAAGGCTGACCCCTCACCTTGCTACAATCTTCTCCCAAGTAACTGCATAGAGCAGTAAGGTCACTCCTGAGCCTTCTTTTCTCCAAGCTAAACATCCCCAGCTCCCTCAGCAAAGGCCCCAGCTGCCACCGAAGAGAGGGAGCAAGTGGTTCTATCTCTACATATGGTGGATCAAACAGAATGAATGTTTCAAGTCTTGATCCACATCAAAGCACTCTCCAACATTACCCCAAAAGGATCTGAATCTGGCTCCTAGGTATTTTAATGAGCAACAATATCTGAAATAGGAAAAGGAAAATTTAAAAAAATATATGACTAGACATTAGCCTTCACCTATCTGTGTAATTCTACCACCGACATCAATTCACTCTTTGGAGGAATCAAGATATTTTTTAATCATTATGGGGCTGCTGAAAGCTTCACAGGGCAAAACAACAGTGTAACTTCCGTAAAGACCCTAAGAGGATACAACTGTATCATGTACTTTGTTCCTCCTTGGAAAGCCAGATTTCTGCCTGCATCCCAGTAAACTATAAAGATATACTAAACTTTTCATGCCTCCTGAGTGAAAAATAGCTTATTCTCCCAGTATCATTGCATTCAGCTGTTGTAGTGTGGATTTTTGGTTTTCTCTGTGTNCAGCAGTGTTAAAATTGCTATTGTCCAGCAGTTCAACCGCTGTCAACACTAATATCAATAAAACCTGCTTAAAAACAACTTGAATAACCATACAACCATACAAAAAGCAACTTGAAAAACCATACAGTACAACAGAAGGAGCTCCAGAGTATCTGTGATAGGAAGATGTAGCACAGGATACACAGGAGACATGTGCTTCTTCAGAAGAACCCCTGAGGCCAGGTAAGAGGTTTCAGGTCACTGAATATAGTATTAATGTTTGAGCTTAGGAAACCAAATTTTTTTTAAAAAAAGCTTAATTTGTGTAATACACGGGAGCAGCCCTTTTTTAGTATTACCGATTTTAATCTCAAATGAAAGTACTAACTAAAAAAAAACCAAAAAAACACCAAACTAAAAATAGATAAAGAAAGTAAAGTTATGAGCATAAGAAGGAACATCAGATAAATCAGACAGGAAAAGTACATGGATAAGCAAGAGAATGATGCATGCAAGTTAATATTTGGTATAAAGAAGGAAAAGTACATTAAAGAATAACCAGGACCCTTCCCGCTCTATGAGCTGGCTATGAATTGTTATCTATGCCTGAATATGTTTTTGTTTCTCCACATTTATTCTGCTGAGGAATTTGGCGTATCTATCAAAGGCATTATCAAGGATTCTAACATAAGAGTGACTACCACCTATGTTTCCTTGGCAAAATAATGGGGTTTATTTTTGCAATAGATTAATTTTGTGAAATGGGTCCAAAGATCATACAGACAGACCACAATTTCTTTTAAAGGAAAAACAAAACAAAAAAAAAGAACCCCCCCAAACTTATCCACAGACACAAAGGAAAATTACTAAAACAAAAGGTCTGTACACATACTGCAACATTCACCTGAAGTTAGATATGCTAGTTTCCTAGCACAATTATTTGGGAATAAAGTTTAAAATTCTTCCCTGAAGAACAAATTTCTCCCTCCAGCTTCACAACAAACCTTTCAAACACTTTTCAGCTCACTGCTCAAGCTCCTCTGTATTTTAGGCCGTGCCTTTGTCCTTAGCCAAGGCAGTTAGTTGTCTGTGGCCTCTTCAGGCAAGGAAGTATGAGATATCTGTGCTGTACACAGACAGAAAAAAAAGCAGCAACAGAATAGATCTGGATGTCCATGTTGTTAAAATATCTAACACATAAAGTGTTGATGGTTTTCTTTAAGATGTATTAAACCCCAGAAAAAGTGGTTTAACTCTTTGTACACATCACTCAAAGGAAAAGCAACTACATTATTAAAGTATACATACATAAATACTGATCTAAAACCCCAAACAACAACCCAAACATTTTTCCAAATCTCAAATTATTTAAATCTGGTTTTCTCCTTGGGATTAACAAGTTGTGTGGAAGCAAGTACCTCTCACTAGTCCTGTGAAAGATCAGCCAGCCGCTCTCCGCCCTGGGATGTAAAATTCTCAGGGTGGGAAGGAGAGCCGGTAGAAATCTATCTCTAGCATTATCATCAAAAACTCAGAAACAAAGACAGAAAGAACTAGGGGTTTAGGCTCTGAACAAGGATGTCTTGTCAGTGTTTGAAGCATTCTATGTTTTGAATCCACCGGCTGTTTAAAATAATATACATAAATATAAAGGGGAACAGAGTCCAAGTCCCCCTACTGTCCATTTCTAGGTAGACACCTTTTCCCTCCCTGAATAGAAATAGAGGGAAACAAACACCAAGTTTTGCAGAAAAAATAGCATAATTAAAGCATTAGGAAAGATTCTAGCTATTGTGCTCTCACAAAGTAAATACCTGGAAGTTTCTACATCTAATTTTTGAAAACTCATCAAAGTGACAAGAGAGAAACACAAATCACAAGTAAAAATGCTTTCACTTACTGCATTTCTCAGAGGTCATCTGAGGCATAACTTTATTAGGGTAGTAACTAGAAGTAGATTAGAACGGGCCTTGTTGTTCAAAGGGCAACTCGATACTGGTGTTGGAATAAATCTGGGAGCAGACAACAGAAAAGACTCCTTCAAAGAAAAATTCCTGAAGCAGAACTTGTTTGAGACAGCATGGAGAACAAGAATTTTCTCTTTAGATTAATTTCCTTACATCTAAGTAGGCTAGGTACTACTATACTGTTCTTATAACTCTGGTGACCTCACTACACAGGTAAGACTAGGATTTCTAGATAAGGATAATAACTTTTTATAAGTTAAAAAAACATAGTTGAAAGTTTATCCACTCAATACAGATCATAAGAGAACTCTTCTCCATCTACAAACTCCTGCTTAACTTATTTTATATAATAAAATCTAGTAAAAAATTAGAATTTTAATGATAATTTATACAAGTCCTATTTTTTCTTCCTATCATTTGTTTCCTTCAGCTAGGAATGTTCTCAATCCTATATAATTACTATAGCAACAGAGTCATGAATCAAAAAAGATAGTTGAAAGCAAACCCAAACAACTTCTCAAAATATTATTCACTAGACAATCACAGTAAAAATAACCTGGTTTCACTTAATAAGGCATGGTAAGCTTTGGCCTGCTAAAGATGGAAGAAAAATATTACTTACATAAGGTAAAGACTCATTTAGCAATAATAAATCATGGAAGCTTACTTCCAATATCATTCTTTCCCTTCCTAGTGTTACAGATTTCATTTGATAAAGGGAAGATGACTCGGGGCAGAACAGGCAGAAATTGTTTCTTCATGGTGAAATAGCAGTGTTAGAAGATGTCAAGATGCTCAAAATATCTCAGTTTTGTAAAAAATAAAGTAGTTGTCATGCACAACCTTTCTCCATCTGTGAGCAAGTAATAAAAGCTGTGACAAAATCTTTAAAGTCCTGTTTTGTTGTAAAACTTGACAGTTTGAAGTCCCATCAATGGATCTCAGGTTTTACTACTTTCTTAAAAGCTGGAGACAAATTCAGTTAGACTGTACGAATCATGGAGAAGAGGGCGAAATAAAAGGCAAAAAATTAGGCTATTATCTTTTTTTTGCAGAAAAGCCTTAATGAATAACTATATAAAAACTGACTGAACAGAGCAATAATGTCAGTGGTGTACAAGAAATAAGTGACTTCAGCACCTGAATAGGTAACATGACTTGATACTCCTAACCCAAACCATCCATAAAGTATTCATTTAGGATACAAAAATGCATAGATCCCAAGGTCCTTCAAAATTTACAAAGCATGCAAAGAGTATCCAAATCAACCATAAACACTTGTTGTGATATTTAGATTTCTGTCTAAATAAGAAAATAAAAAAGAACTTTGCGGTACACATAGAGTGCTAAATCCTACTTAGATGCAAAGCCGCATGGAGAGATTTAGTAACTTAGTGGTCTTCCTTTAAATTTCTGCATGAGGAAGAAAAATGAGGGAAAGTGTGTGGAGTAGACTGAATTCAGTATTCTGTTTAAATTGACACTATACATCTTTCAAAGAATCATTCGAGTGCCAGACTGTACTATGATGAATGCTTTCCTACACACTCACCATTTTTAAGACTGGAACAGGATTGTAGATCTGACTGCTATAACACACCTTGGGGCTGCAAATAATTCTTTACAAAACAGGGCAGTGACTGGCATTTGACTGCAGTGCATCTTCAAAAACTGACGGATGCTAAATCTGAACTCAAGAACTTGAGATGGGGTTGATACTCTATCATCCCCAAACAGCCTGTTCCAGTGGCTAATCACCTTGACTATTAAAATGTATGGCTTATTTCTTACCTGGGTCCATCTTGCCCATGTATATGAACCAAATGGGGAAGCACTGGCCTAGATACTGCTTATGCCTAGATATTGGAAATGCATCTCACCCAGCTGAGTACCTCCTCAAGGCCTAGAAGATGCATTCCCCACTGCAGATTTACTTAGTAGCTCATTAGGTTCATATGCTGAGTATTTACTCAGTCAATGTGGACCCAAAGGACAGCAAAAGAATGCTACTAACACTGTATCTCCATGTTAAATAGGTAATGTCAACTTCTGAAGGTTAAATAGTAAAGGAAAAAAAGAAAATAGGAAAATAGAGCTGTAGAACAAACCAGCAAATTTTTCCCCAGAATTTGTCCATGCTCTAAAGCTTTGAGTTGAGTAACCAATACCACCTTTTCTTATATTATGAACAGAAGTAAGTTAGAAGGTGTTTCTGAGAAACAACTTAAACTTTGAATTAAATTCAACATGCTCTCTTCAGAATATTTTCTTGCTTCATTTTCCTAGAACATTAAATAGAGCTTTCTTGGTCTTCAGAATTTCCATTTTTTTAAGTTTTTAGGAAAATGCTGCAATGCTATTCTCACACTGAGGTTTTACATTTTCAGGTGTGATAGGCTGAAAACTATCACTTGTTCTGAATTCTCAACATGAACAGTGAGAAGATGCCAAGGCTGGACTTCTTTCAGCATCACAGAAGTTACTTTCATGTAAATGAGCCAAGTTAGGGCACTGCTCTTTCTACTACAGCTGCAGCTTCTAGCTGTACTGTGTTTCACTGAAATTTAAAACTAGATAATGCAGAGAAGATAGGAGTCATAGTCTCCTAAATAAAATCCAAACTTTTTTTCTTTAGGTTACATAAGGACAGTAGTGTCCTCATTTGAGAAGCAGAAAAGAGACTTTCTGGATTTTCTGCAAAAAGCAGTTCTTAATACTGCCTTTGATTTTCACCTTCCTTTCTGATACTTACCATCACTTCAGGTTGTGATCTTCTCAAGAAAGGACTGTTGGGTTTAGTTATACATTGGGCAGGTGAGGCAACTGAAACTGTAAAGTTCTAGAGAAATGAAGAAATTAAAAAGACACACCTATTTTCCTCTTTTCTTTCTGCTTAATGTCCCCTTATTACTTGTCTAAAGATTGGCTTTTTAGGACTTATGCATCTCAGATGTTTTATTCGGTTTCTTTAATCCACTCCTGTGATAAATGCACGGACATAAGCTAATGCTCAGATATTTTCCGAAGATCTTTATTTGACATGGATATTTTTAATTATTTTTGTCAGCGTAAGTGTTCTTGACTGGCTTTATAAGAGGTGCTGAGTTTTAAGAAAATATGCAAAAAGCTTCCACCTTTTTGCATCTTACCAAATCTTTTTGACTGCTTCTGTTCCAGTTGCATTAGGAACCGTAGCAACTGCAGAGAGGGAAGCCAAGTATCAGAGAACTACTTCAGCTAGTGAGGCAAATCTGTAGTTAGAAGCAAGAACAAACCAATGATCATGATTTTTTTCACCCTGCTATCTTGTCTGCTCTGCATCTTAACTCAAAAACTGGGATGTTCCTAAAAAGTGGCAATTTGAATTGCAGTTTTTTAAATTGTCTTTCCCTAAGCTGCAGTGACTCTTCTGTAGCAGTGACATTGTCTAGGGCTTCAACATAGCTTAGCCCCTTACTTTCAGAACATACATACATCTTATATACAGTTCATGTAAGCAAAAAGGAGTAATCATTGGAATTTAGTCCATTTAAAACAATATTTGATCTAATTTCCTTTGAACATTATGCGAGTAAATGCCCCTGCCTCACATGTAGACACCACATTGTTGACTTCTACATTCTGAAAGAGTGAACTTGAATCTTTTGCCCAGAATACAGTGTCATTTGCTTTTCTCAAGGTTTTGCAGGATATCTTAGGGATATCTCTGTGGGATCAGCACCTTGTAGTGTAAGGCCTGGAGGACAGAAAGGATACCCTATGACAGCTAAAACAGCACTAGATAGATGCCTTTTGTGCACCTGAATCAAGCCCTGAATCTCATCCCAATAATCTACTGTTAACACCTTTGCCTCTGGGAGGGTCACACTGAACTATGCCATTAAACCATTTTGTTCTTTGGCAGTTATCTTTTTTTCTCTTCATGGTGCCCTTCTAACTTCTCACTATTTCCTCTTCCATGTTCTGGGCTAGTTTGTACCACAGTAACAGCACCACAAGTGGAAGCAAAATCAAAGTTCTTTAAACCAAAGGGGTCATTAATCTGCCTCACAGTAAGGACTAAGTGCAGTGAGTGGAGGTTAAATGGTAAATTATAATAAGTACTGAAAAAACATTGTCTTTAAAAGAAAACAGCAGGTTTATGATCCCCAGGTGTAAAAGAATGGGGAAAAAAAGTCCAGCTTAGTAAATCATTAAATATAAAATGGAAATATTAAATGAAGAACCAAATCTTTCCCATGGGAGCAATCACTACGAAATCTCCTTAAATATTAGCTTCTATCTAATAACACAATAAAGAAAAAGACCTTGCATAAAACAAATTATAGATTTTAATCCTCTACACTGAAGGAAACCCTTAAATAGATGGCTATTTCAATTTATTTTCAAAACAACAAGAGTAAGTCATGAAGAATCAAGTCTCTCATGGGACTGATCAAAACTGAATTTGCAGTTTTCTGTACTATGCTGACAATCATTTACAATAAAATCGGAATGAGAAAGGAAAATTGTCTGTGGGACCACTGAGCCGGGTAATAGCTTCAGTATAACATGGTCACACAGCCAAAATCAAATTAAAATGTACACAGAAATTTAATATGGTTGAACTAAGCCTTACTTTGCTTATAAGATTCTGGTGTGCAACTTTTAAGTAACAGATCGGGAGCAAAAAAAACCTACTCATTGTGATAATCAGGCATTTTACGTTACCAGCAATTTGTTTAAAATAATACAACATTAAAATTGTGTTTGGCGAAACAAAGAAAATTAGCTTGCAAACTATTTCAGTTTGAAACTGTTATGACATAATGGAATCACAAAGGAAAGCCATTTTATAACTTCAAATTTCTAGTCCTTCTCTGTACATCTACAAACCTTGTAAATTATAATTACATTATCCCAAATACAAAACTCAAAAGACCTCATAGGCACAACATAAAGAACAAAGAATACTTCAAATACTTCATTATTTTCAGATGCCTAAATAAATAAATAAATTTACATATCCACAATGTGCTTTACACAAGTAGGGAACAAAGACTGGTATACTTCAGTTTAAAAATAACACATTAACTTGATTTGAAAGAAATATTCCAGCCATACAGCAAGCCTGGCCCTGCAGAATATCTTGGCTATACTTAACACAAGTTAATCTCCACAAGCAGCCAGACCATGGCTATCACAGTGGCAGCAGTAGAAATGTCCACTGGAATTTAGATACATATCTCTTCATTCTTAAGTTAATTAATTGTCCCCCAATCAGTAAATAATTCCTTTTTTAAAAGTCTGGTGACCTTAGAGGATCCACTGAAAAGGGCAATAAAATAGATGAGATCTGGACACTGGAAGTATTTCCAGCCCAGAGCTCCTACATTTCTTGAAAAACACTTGTTCTAAAGTGATTCAGGCCTGCAAATGCAGACTATATTTATAAATTATACAAGTGATTAAAAATACTCACTGGAGAAGTACCCTTGCTTTGTGGCACACAAGTACCCTAACCACAGAAGTACAGGGCTAATTTTTCACTTTGCTTCTATCACAGTGGATATTAAGTAGGTACACAGACGAAGACAGCTGGAACCGGGAAGAATTACACACTGCAAAATAAATAACCCAGAAAACAGCCAACTCTCCTCAGTAAATTCTGCTGTATTTCTAGACACTATCAAAAACCCCTACATAAATGGCTACTGTACAAGTACTGAATGGCTATGCAGCTGATCTACAGCAGATCTGTAGCATGCCTGTGACCTGCAATGCATATGCCTTTCAAATGCACTGAAATAGTGAATACAAAATGTTTCTCTTCCAGAACTTAAGGATAGCAGATCTCTATCATGGCACTCCTCTAGTCTGCACAGACCTAAGATCAAGCCTTTAATGCAAGATGAAATTTGTAGCTTTATTAAAAATGGATATTACTTGTACCAATAGCTCTTTTAAGAATCAAAGTACAGCTACTTACATTGCTCATGACCTGTTTTATATGAGTAAGTTTGTTTCATTACCACTGTTAAAATCACTGTCACCTACTTCATTACATGACACACATACCTTTCAGCTTAATTCAAGAAGAACAGAAAGAAAAGTAGATACTCACTTCTTATTTTGCATGTAAGCAAATTGCCACATGATAAGCAAAAGCACGAGCAATAGATTTGACAATATGTTTACTGAACCTTCTTGCACATTTCCACCTCTCCAGCAGGAGGGAAGCTCCAAGCAGTAAGCCAGCTTTCATTTACATCAGGATAAATGCAATCACCTCCAAGCAGCTGACGGGCTGCAAACTCAAATGTGAGCTTACTGCTCAATAACCCGCTTTTGTTCCCAAGCTTTACTCACACCCTTGCACTGTCAGATATGGTGACTGTGAGGTTTCAGAGAGTAGGGAACTTCTGAGAGCTCTTACTTAGGTGTGTAGAATAGACTCACTGGGGCACAGCTTCAGACACACCTCAGTCTGGGTATCTAAATCAATGAAATTTAGCTAAGTGTCCAAGCTGTCATTACAGTCAATGGTGACACTGGGCTCAGCCCAGTTGTCTAACCATAGGTTTCCAGTGACATTTGGCAAGTTCTGAGGTCTTCAGCAACAACCTTGGGTTTTTGTCTCCACAGGAGCAAAATTCTCCTCACAAGTTTATGTGTACAGTACAGTCCTTTTTTTGCATATTACCTGGCTTAATTCTCTCTTTACTATACTTCATCTACTTCAAGTACAGGTATAATTTTTCACAGGAAAAGTCAGTGCTTAGTTTTCTAAGTTTTGTAATAATGTATTTTAATATTTGATTAATTCCAATTTGATGTAACTCTACCCTCCCTCATTATTCCTTTTTGCTGTTTTGACATGATGGTTTTCTAATTTAAAACATCACTTAACATACAATCAGATTAATCCACTCTAGATGTAAACATACCTATCTTTAAAAATCCCATGTAAGACCATGTAACGTTAGGTTTACTTCTGTTGGGAAAGCAAACTGATTTTACCTCTCACAAAGGTAAATTTGAAATGCAGTACACGACTCCACTTCTAAGCAGTTTGTCAGGTTCACTGGGACAGAATTTGAAAAAAAACCCAAAAGTTTAAAAATAAGACTGTCTGTACTGTAAAAACTGCACAATTTCTTGAATTTCCCACATAGAATACATAGTTCATAATAGCATAAGTATCTGCTGAAGTGACCGTGTACAGATCTATTAGTTCTATACACAACAGTTCCACTGTAGGACTAATAATGAAAAAAAAAGTACCAAGTTATGAAAAAATTCGTGTTCTTTTAGTACTGATATGTAACATTCTAAATTTAAACCCATTCTGCAAGAGTCTTTATGACTGAAGCAATCCATGCCATTATATTATAGTAAAGAACTGTGTAATCTTCTTGGAGAGAGATTAATGAACAAATCCTTTTCGCTAGAACATAACACCCACAGATTAATCTTAAAACTAGTTAAAACATTCAAATCACTTTGCTTGTCTTTCTAAATCACATTTTAAACCTGCCCTAAGGCCAAGAAAAGTCTGTTGAGCAGTCCAGTCTAACCCCTGGCCTGCAAGCAGAATTAATCTTATCTACAACATAATTCTTGGAAACTGTTTTCTTGTGCAGCTTGTTTTTAAGACATAGAATCCCCCAAATTTTCAACCAAATGCATTTTAATGTTGTCATTGGAAAATACTTGCTAGTGTTGAGCCTATATTTTCTTTGCTGCAGTATGACACCACTAGGGGTTATCTACTATAAAGGGGTACAGATGAGCCCTTTCTTATGTGTAGCTTTTTCTATGTAGATTTCAGAGCACATTTTTCTCTCTTCTTTCCAATTGGTCCGTGTCTTTCAAGTACACAACCCAAAACCGAACACTGTTCTCCAGTTTACCAATGCAAAACAGAAGTTTCAATTCACAGATCTCTGCTGTCTTTCTGTTTAAGAATCTTAAAATAGTTGCCTGCCTGACAGCAGTACGAAACTGCTGACTTTTGTCATCTTTTGATCTATCACTATCTACAGAACTTCTCCTACAGAACAAATCCATTTCAAGATATCCCCCATACTATTATGTCTTCCCCTGTTCCTCCCCAGCTAAATGGAGCACTTTGCATTTGTTCCTATTGAACAACAATTTTTTCACACTTTGTCTCCATTGAGTCAGGACTATTTTGAGTTCTGTCTTTCAACAAGATGTGACTTGCTAACTTTTTGGGGGATTTTCTTTTTCTTAACACAGAATAAAAATAGCAAGAAAACATCCATGTGTACTTGAAAATCTTGTAAATCTAAAGGGCTGCAGGCAATTCTACCTTTGAAATAATACTAAACATTCATTCAAAACCACCAACTTCACACTACCTTCTGTGCTAGAGTTCAGTCTTTCAAACTCCTGCGTTTTGTCAGCTATTAGCTTCCCAAAGTTCTCAGAATAAGCAGGAAGCAGGCATCCATGAAAATGCAAATTTTCTATGGCCACTGCTCCCAAGGGAATGATGCTTCAAATTTGTACTTCACTTCTTTTTCCAAATGCATAAGAACTTCACAGAGCATAAAAAAATCTAAATTAGCATGTCTACATTGATCACTGTGCTACGAAACATAAAACAGTAGTTATCTGGGTACTAACAAAAATATGAAAAAAAAAAAATTAGTACTCACCGAGTACGAGACTGAACAGTGCACCAACATCAGCTTAATTGTAACTCAGACATTATTGTAACTAGGAGAAATAATTGATGGTAAATAAACAGGCTGAGACTAGAACCCAGGAGTGCAAGAGCACACTTGAAAAGAACAATTTAAGAAAAGACTGATGGGGTGAAAACTGTTATAGAAGCCCATGAAGTCCCCATGCATAAATAGATACAGACATATATATATATATACACCCCAGGAGTGCCTACAGGCACAGCATACATTTAGGCAAGGAAGTATCTAAAGATAAGAATGAGACAGAGTAGAACAAAATCCCTTTGGAATGACAAAAGACTTGCTTGCAATACAGAAATAAAACTCAGGACTAATAATGACATTTTAGGTATTAATCTAAATCTCCAGATTTCTGCACTTACAGCAGTCCATTAATGCTGTGTTTTATGTATATACAGACATACCGGGTCCAAATCTAAGTTATATTAGTGTAATGTTTATCCTGCTTTTTTTATTATAAAGGACTCAAAATACCATATGAATAGGTGATTTCTGAAGTTAATAAAGTCTGTATAACAGCTTTGTTCCTTAGACCGATCAGTGGGTATTATGATTCTTCTGTGTAATGAGAATTCCCTACTTCCTCAGTCCAGAGGGTAGCATGATCATAGCTGTGGGGAAGGGCTGCAGAGCAACCAAGAAAGAGGAACATAACTCTGGTGAACCACAGATATTTTTGAGACTGTCATCCCTCAATATAACAAATAGAGTCTCTCAACCTGTCCACATTTTAGTCTTTTAATAGAATCCTTAAGTTTCATTTAATTAGAAGATGTTGGAATTCACCAGTATTTAGATTTAGGCTTATTTATAAAGGATTATGGGGGTGAGAAAGAAGAAAATGTTGGAACATCAAAGCAGTTCATATTGCAAATGATCTGAAGGGCAACATATCATTTGAAACTGGGAGAGGTACAGCAGCTGATCTTCAAATCACTCTTCAGAAAACTTCACAAATGGAAAGCAATTGAATCAGTGCCAGGGCACATTTAATTTCACAAAGATGAACAGAAATGCCATTATTTCTTATGGCTTACCAGAGAAAGCAGCTCAGAAGATTTCAACACATTTTCTAGTTCACACAACTTACTTTAGCTACTGATCAAAACTTTATCCCATTTAAATGTAATAATTGTACTGTGATCTCAAACAATATGATGCAACAATTTGATTTCATTTAATTCTGCTCCAGGATAAAGTGGAAATTGATCTACTGTGTAGTAATAATTTCACAGAAAAACATGAAACTTCCTCAAGAAAGCCTGATTCAATATACTTCAGAACTTACATGGCAAAGGCATTAAATTTCTCCTACACAGTAGGAAGTGTCAGGTAATGCTCTATTGAAGAGTGCAGCTTATTACCTATGGCACAGAGACACACACTTGCCAAGTCCACTGTTTCAGTGACAGGCAGCCCCACTCAGAAATGATTGATGCTGCCATATTTATAAAAGCTACGCTACAGTACTAGAGTTGCCAAATATAGTAACACAAAGAAAAGTCCATTTGCTTTGGAGTCCACAATTAAATTCTTATCTCTAAATTTCCCTTTCAAGCTGTTATCTTGTTCTATGGCCACCTTTTAAAGGGTTAAGAGCTCTCTTGAGGAAAAATAGTGAAGTGACACAAGATCTGCTATTCTGTTGGACAGCATTCCGTCCTACTGCAGATCATCAGATTCTTAGACGCCTATACAATTCCTCTCCAAATTTTAGAAATTGCAGGGATTTCTTTTTTTCTCTACACAAAAACTGGCACTGCAATGTGACTACACTGTAACCCTGGTGGCACTTGTTAATCTTTTGATCACAGGTATAGACAAAGGTCAGTGTGAACTCTGAGTACCATCTAAGAACCATACAAAATGAGTGAACCATACAAGATGAGAGGCATCTACAGCATGTAAATGTAAGGTTTAAAAAGGATTTGGGTTTATGGTTACTAGAATGGAGATGTTACAGCAATCCCTGTACAGCAGCAACAATCTCTTCTCAAATACCAAGACAAGAAATGCTAAAAATCAGAAATGTGCAAGAATGTTATCCTATTAAAGTGACTGTCTTGAAACAAAATTATCATACAGCTTAAGTTCTCTAGTCATCTTTCCCAAGGGAAAAATGATTTCTTGCTCTCCACTATGTATCTCCTACTTACCAGATTAATATCTTATTTAACTTCATTGTCACCCATCCTTCTGTTCCCTTACCATTCCTCAAAGCTATTAAATAGATTCACAACAAAAAGAAAACACACATTCTGAAACACTCCAAAACAAAAGGAAAAGACTGCAACAGTACTCAGGAGGACTCAGCACACAAGTGGAGCAATTTGCACCATGCAGCTTGACATGTCCTAAGAGACCTGGAATTTTTTGCAACATTTGAAAATTGCCAATAGCTACTGTCAGGAGACAGCTGTTACCACAATACAGAACCAAGGAATTTTCACACACATTAGAAGGTGATAAAGGTATGTCAATATATATAGACTAACTTCCTCTCATATGCACATGCACACACACAACCAGTTAATAGACAGATGGGCAGACAGCTGCCTCATTTCATGTCACCATAATGTCCCTAGTAGTCAGACACCCTGAAGACTCAGGATCTCTAGACTGTATTTAATGCTGAAGGAAAACACAACTCTGAAGACCTCCAGAGTCAGATACAGATCACTTATTTTAACTGCCTACTTCTTTCTACTGAATATGTGAGAAGCTGAGACAAAACATTGCTTCTGCTATTTGTTCTGCTGGGATCTAGTCCACCCGTTTAAGGCCAACCTCAACACGCTTTGAGAAGAGGCAGGTAACAGCAGTGATGAAACCCATGACATCTGCTCCCTTCTCTACACACCCCAACAATCCCCTTCACGCTTCCTGGGCGACTCCTGAGATGTCTGACCAGTATCTGCACAGCCCAGCCTTATCTAAACATAAAAGGAATGCCTAAACATTTGGTGGTGAGGTGGCCACCCTGTCATGCTATAATTCAGATTGGAAAGGACCTTAAGGAGGTCTCCAGCCCAAAGTCCTGCTCAAAGCAGGGTCAAAACTGAATTCAGGTCAGATACAGTCTCTTACTATGTTCCTAGAATTCCAAGCTGAAAAAACATCAGCAGCATCTTATTATTTTTTCTGAATCTGAAATAATTTAGCTTTAATTTTAGTTAGCAATGGTTGCAATTCTTCAAAAATTAGTGGTGTGTTCAATAGCATGTTTTTCCACAAATAATTACACTTCAGGGTTAAACATGGTTTTAAATTTAAATAATACCAGAATCCATGCAACACTCTCTCTGTCATACTTCTTCACATAAAAGGAAAATAAAGACAAAACTACTAAAGACTAAAGCATGTACTTTGAAAATATGTGAAGTGTATAAGGCATATAAAATGGATTTAGCTTTTAAGTATATGTTTTGAAAAGTATTTTTTTAAATGCAAATGATGGCCCAAAGACAGCAGACCAAATTTAACATATTATAACATGTACAAAACTCTAGGTTAACTCTACTGGTACCAAGAAAAAGATGATACACCGAAGATGAAAGGGAGAACAAAGGCAGAAGAGAGATGGAAAGATTTCTTTGTACATTTTACCAATGATCCCCTGATTGTAACACCCTTTGACAGCTGCGTTAGGCAGGCTAAATGGCAAAACTCCCAAAAGGTGGAGAGCAGTGAGCAACTCCAGCTTGTTTTTTGTATTAGACAGCCTAAATTAAAAAAAAAAGGGGAGGCTTTAGGACTCCAAAGTCAACTTTGCATTTTAGCACCCCATTCTGCTAATTATTTCAGCATCACAGGTTAAAAACAAGAGAGTTGCCAGAAGGACAACTTCCAAGCCTACATTAAGTTACCACGTTATCCCTTCCAATCAAGTGGTCATAATGGTTAATAAGTTCATATTAACAGACAAATGACAAGACTTTAGAGCATTTTCCTCAACACGTGTGAGCTCTGTATCTCTTTCTATCACACACAACCTGGCATCTCTACTATTTTCCATCTTCTCAGCTCCTTAACCAATTCCTGCATTAACTTATGCCTAATTAAATTGAAACAAAATTAATAGTATATGAAGAGTAATCGCAAAAAGGAAACCGCACCACCAGTCCAAATAACTATTATTTACCAGGTAACCTCCGGTTGTTTATTAAAACAACTATCACTCAACCTGCAATTTTTTTTCAGTTAAATTTAGAAACTCAAAAGTCTGCAAAACTAGATCTTAAAAAAGAACCTCAAAATCTTAAAAACAAACTACCCAAGAATGTCTACTAGAAAAAGACAAAGAATATAGTGGGTGGAAATAGCGGTATAACAAAAATCTCTCTTTTGTAGCACTCCAGGCATTAATTTTGCATTTTAGTATGGCCCAAATTAAAGAAGTTAAAGAGGAACATCAAGTTACAGGTTTGCAATTAAAATCAAAGCATCTTACTAGAATGATGTCTTACTTTTTCTCAAACACAATTTTTGGAAGCCACAAATTCTGAAAGCAATCAGTTTCTAATCACCTGCATGATTTAATACTCCTTATTTGAAAGCACAAAAGCAGAGGGAGAAGCCAAAAATTAATAGACAACTTTTAAATAATCCAAGATGAAAATCAAGAAAAGTATGAACAAATTTGGAAACAAAAAGCAGAAAGCTTTACCTTGAAAAGCAGCTGCATTATGAGATATTAAAAATTTTAATGTAGCACTTGATGTTTGAAGCACTTGTTGTATATCTTGCTTTGCTGCAGTCTGATACCTTTCTTCCATCTTTCTGGTACAGCATGTTGGATTTTTAGAAGTACAAACTTGGAGATCAACACCTAAGGAAAAGGCAGTTACACTGATTAATATAAAACAGAAGTATGTAAAACACAAACACCTAGAAAACAGCTACCTTTTCTTTTATTTTTTTTTATGACAAATTGACAATAGAAGAAATACCCAAAGCTTTAAAACATTTAGTCTTGTTCAACAGAAGGGGATATTAATTAAAATTCTGTGGGAAGAGTATATTTATTACACTTAATTAAAGTCACATAATATAAATTCCCTGATACTGTAATCTTGTTTCAGCTGTGAATATTGCTAACTAATGTTGGTTAAATATATTGAATATGCATTGTACATCACGATACAGGTGGTATATGCCCCACTCCTGGAAACACTCGAGATCTGGTTAGATGGTGCTCTGGGCAACTTGATGTAGTTGAAGATGTCCCTGCTCACTGCAGACTAGATGACCTTCAGAGGTCCCTTCCAACACAAACCTTTCTGTGATTCTATGATCCTCTACACTACTGAACTGCTGGAGCAGCTCATGGCTGGCATTCCTGTGCTTCTGTAAATAATCTTGAACTAGAAAAAGCTAACTACTTCCAAACATTATAAACACACCAGTGGAAAGCCCATTCCTGACAGGTTCATAATGACTATGCTTATATTAAGTTCCACATAGAGGAGTTCTAACTTCCAGTCCAATTTTCCTAACTGTGTCTTTCTCTAATGTCAAACATTCCCACGAATCCATGACACTGACTCCCTACTTCCCTAATAGGTTGGGAGGCATTTCTACAAAGAAGCTTTTCTTTTTAATTTTGGGCACGCTGAAATACCAGAGGGAAAATTTAGTACTTTTATAACTTTACAACTGGAGCATAATCAAGTATAAAAGGCATTATTCACCTTCCTTGTTATCATGTGGTATTCAAAATCATTTTCTAATACTGTTATCCAAACAATGCTTTCTAATAAAAAGAACAAACATACCATGTAAGAATAAATATGAGAATTTAAATTATATTAATACAAAATTTGACAGTCCAATCCTAATTTTGTTCTCAAATATGTTATTTCACTGACAGATATGACAAGATTTCACATAGTGAGAAACTTATTTTCATCTGCATCACCGTTCAACATCTACATTTTAGTTATTAACAAATAATAGGGTAACTGCACACATGCAGTTCCCTGTCTACACAAGCACAGACATGAATAATACTTGTCTAATATTAAAATGAAATAACCTAAAAATAAGCTCTATTACCCAAACTCTTCTTAGTATTTTAAACAATTGTTAGGCACTGCTTAGCTCTCAAACCTTTGCCTCTTGTAAAGCAGAAGCTAATCTGAAATGTTATCAAGGCTTTATGGACTTGAGTTAAGCTTCAAGACACACTTTCAGCAAAACCCTAAAATAATAATGAATATTTCTATATGGCTTCAGATGACTCTTCAGCATTATTTTACTCCCTTGATTTTATGAAAAATATTTTTTTAAGCAGCATCTTTTGTACATGGATCTCATTCCCAACCCCAAGGGAATTTTTGTTTTATAGTTTTAAGACTGCTAATCACGTACATATAAAGTACATTTTATTGACCTACTTTTGTTCCGGCTCATTAAACACAGCTGCTTTCACTGGCCAGGAAAAAGTAACCAAATACAACATACAAAGAAACCAAATGACTAAAAACTGGATTGTTGCTCAAAGCCCACAGAGTGGTTTTGTAGTTGTTTTTTTAGAGATCTAAGGAACAGCTTACAGATGTTTCAGAAGACATGTAAAAATAGTAATGAAACAGGCCATTCCATTTCAGTACAAGCAATATTACAAAACCCACACAATTTTTCTGAGTTTTCACATCTAAAAAACTTTCCATATTCCACAAGAATTGTTTTGTCAATAACCAGTTTTGAAATAGAGGGAGAAAACACGTTCTACTCCAAAAAGGCATATTGGCTCTTTTCAGTACCAAATTCTGATCTCTCTACACTGTGATCCACTTTGAGACAAGATCACAAGACAGCTAGAAGTGAAATACCATAGCCTGCAATAAAATTATATTGAAGTAAACAGTTACAGTATAGGAAAGGTTTTAGAACTGAAAATAATCTAGATGAATCTAGGAAAGTTTGGGAAGAAAACCATAATTGTTCTGAGGTTCAAGTTTACCTATCTGGAACTGATTTCAAACTTTTATTCGTGGTCTCAGCTGTACAAATCTGTATTCTCAGTACCTTGTGATAAACAAATGCTGACAGGATGAGGACATTAACCACCAGGAAGAGAAAATGCCAGATCCGTGGTAAATTTCTGCCTGTCTATTTAGACTTCCAAGAGATCAAATCCAGGGTCTGATAAATCCCAAAACAGGACTGTCATGACAAACAGTCTTTCAAAAGCCAGCACTGAAATGCCATTTGCAATTGTCAAATCAGTGGTTTATTTCAAAATGGATTTGGAACCTGTATCAGATGTAAGTCCTTCTCATGCTTATCCTTTAATATTTATTAACTTATTTTTGTTACAAGCACCACTCCAGACTTAGCATTACTTGCTATCACTATGATTGTTGTAAAGTACTTCAGCTTTGTTCAGTAAAAGAGATAGAGATCAGCCTCAAGCAGCTGGCCCTGGACTGTTGACACTTGAACTATCACCTCACTTCTTTCTGTGGCTCTATACAGCAGGGACCAGTACTTCTCTCACCTGCACTTCAAGAGATGGTGCATTCTATATACTGCACTCCACACAACTGTAGTACAAGTCTGGCTCCTTCCTTATACACTCCAAGCTCATCCTCCTGCCTACTAAGAAGCATCCCAGCAAGGTGAAGCCATCCCTGCATACACCCATGCTACAGCTCACAGAGCAAAACATGTCACCCTGTCCAAAAGCCCTCCTATTTCTGAGTCTGCTTGAATTTCGGGGTGGGGAACCAAGTGTCTTGGCATCACAAAAGTGTTGTATTGGTTCTCAAGAAGATTCAAGAGAAAATCCCAAGGAGTGAGGACAGTCCATTCCTTCTACAGGACACCAGCCTTAAGCAATGTACACATGACCCTATCTGTTCCACTCAGCATGAGAGTCAGGAGACAGTCCTCTGTCTTCTACTGAGCTGCACCACCAGGCCAGATCAAGTCCCAACACTACTGAGCACTGATGACTTCCTAGAGAAGATGAAAGACTGGAGATTGAGACAGGGGAACTGCTATATAGCTGAGCCCATTTTATTGTTGATCTTATTCTCAAAATACTGTATATTTTTTTTTTCACAGTGATCATTTTGTGGATCCAGAGGTGAAACGTTCATACACACACAAAATTATGTTGTTGGCAACAGTCCTTACAAAAACTGATGTGATATAATGAACATCAGTAACTGATTTGACATAGCATTTCACTTTCTGTCTCAGAGTAAATCATTTTCCAGAGCTCTGAATGCCTGTTAAACAGAGTAATTAGAAGTTTCCCTGTCTCCACACAACAGAAAAAAAAAATTAACTTGACTTGAGGTAGAATCAAAATCCAAATTACCTGAATGTAAATTATACTAGAAACCCAAATTAAAATTCAAATATGATCTTGGAATTGCATTAAAGTAACCTGCTGGATTTTAAACTGACTTCTATTGTTACTTTAAGGGGAATTAGCAAGAATATTTTAACTTGAATTAATAATGGTACCACAGACCAACTTTTTCTGACATTATCTCATCCTTCCAGCATGGTTTTTCTCATTTATTCAATTTCATATTCATAATGGTTCTCTACCAAAAAGCCTTTGCAATAAAATTTATACTAATCACAGTCTTCACTCTCTTTTATGCTTTTTGTTCTCATAACTGCATACATGATCTCCCAACGTTTGCTGAAAAGAAGCCTAGATTGATTCCTGAAAAATAAACCAACCCAAAACCAAAAAAGCAAACAAACAGAAACCAACCAAAAAACAAACTGCTGAGAAAAAATATCCCCAGCACCTCTCCCCCCCATTTCATTGGGAATTGTTTGATTCTACCGTGACAGCAAATGTAACATTTTTCAATAAGCCACAGAATTCAGCTTTTTGGTGCAAACAGAAGCCTGAAAGTTTGTTCACTGACATACCTACCAGAGGCTCTCTCTTAAGAAGGCAAGAGTGAATGGTTTATCATCTTATTCTACTGTTGCTAAAATCATATCATAGAATGGTTTGGGTTGGAAGGACCTTACAGAACATCTGGTTCCAACGCTCTNCCCAGGGCGGCAGCGGGAGGGCGCGGCACAGCGCCCTTGTCGGGGCTGGGACGAGAGGAAACCTCCCCTTCCCATCACGTACTCCCGAGGTGCTGGAAGTGCGGGCTGCGGAGGAGAAACACAAGGGCAGAGGAAGCGATGGCACGGTAGCGGAGCAATTTCGACCCACAAACACGCAAAAGAAAAGGAAAAAAAAAAANCTGGGGATCCACAGCTTCTCTGCTCTACATATTCAGAGAGAAAGAAAGCAGAAAATAAATACTATTTGCAACCAAAATAACAAGAAAAGCTCAGAGCTCCCATTTAATCTGTGTGAAAAAAATGAGCTGCTGAAATTAGCTAAAAATTCTAGATCTACTAGCATATAGGGTAAAAGAGTCTCCACTTCAAGAAAGTTGCTTAGGTTAGAACACCAGAAAGGATATACAATACCTTGAACATAGGAAATAAAAACATGCAAAAATGTATTTTGCAGACTTTTTTTTTTTTNGGGGAGCTGCTAGCAAGAGGCTTAACAATGTCAGTAAGGTACGCCCTTCAGTTTGGCTTGAAATGCCAAACTTTTGTTTTTCTGACAAGTTTCCAAGAATTCGGCAGTTTTCAAGGCATCTTCAGAAGTTTCAGTTTCCTGAGGCAAACGTGAGACAGGACCAATTTACAAACCCCGGTCCTGTCTACAAGCTGAAGTCTGATGAGAACTGTTAGAGCAGCCAAGGAAGCAGCTGAGAGGCATCAGGTTATCTTTTGAACAGCTTTCTTGATGCCAAAATCAACAATCTTCTCCATGCACAAATTTTAAACGTCACACTTTACCCCTTACAGCCAGAATTTTTTCTTAGCGTGCTTCGAAACTGCAAGTGGTCATTCACTACTGCAAAACATAAGGCTTTCAATTTAAAAGGAATCCTTAATCCATCTCAGCAATTTCAACACAAGACTGCAAAACCAGTTCTAAGTGTGGATTATTACACACATTCATTTGAATACAGTCAACAAACCGAAACATAAGTTACCAAAATTTGCACTAGAGATCAACCACTACTGAGCAAAGCAATAAAACAATGTCATTATCCAGTCTACTGAATGACAGTTCATACGAGAGGGACAGAACTAGTATTTCTGAATCATCCATANTCATACTGATCCACAAAAAATAAAATAAAAAACTCCAAACCTAACCTTTGAGTACTTTTCTATTTATTTCATTCTTTATATAGCAAAAAAGTGTCTTTTAGGATTTTTAATTACTGAGGTTATTTTGTACAGTCACACTAATACTGTACTTGTAGCACAGAATCAGACCAGAAAAAAACCCATATTTTTGCAACTAACATTTCAAATCAGCATGAATGCAATAAATGTTCCAATATAGCATGCGATGGGGCTTTGAGCATAAGTCTGTACTATAGTTCCCAAATCACATTTACAAAAGACCAAGAACACTTAGTCAAATGTCTTGATTGCTAGGGGTAGCAATAAGTAGTTTGGGATTGGTAAATATAGTAATTTATCTTGATAATTAGTTCCCATTTTCAACACTATTATATCCTGTCCTATGAGAATGATAACACAGACTCAAATTTGTAGTTTCATATCCTTCAAGATGACCTTCACGTACATATATGTCATTTTTGCATAAGATGAGAGAGGGGTTTTTTTCTCCCTTAAAGATACACAGCCTTTATAGAATAGCTCCAAAACTAATTATATAAAATAATGTATAGGTTTTTGAACTAACTTATATTCAAAATACAGACACATGACAATCTCCAGGATTAGAATTTGCATGATTTACTGATATAAGGCTGCTGGTTTTATTTCTACTAAGAAGAGGAAAAATGTGAATGGTAAAGCCTGTTTTTTTATACATGCAATGAAAACAAGGCAAATATAAGCTCTATAATTTTATTGACTTCTACTAGATACAAAACCATATATCAACCAGCATTCCTGCTGTTCTTCAGCTGGTGATCTTCCTCCACCCCAAAGATTCAGCTTAAGACATTTAAATGAAAAGTGTTCTTAAACACGTTATGTCTAAGGTACCACTAAAATAAAGACACAGAGGCAATGCAGTAGAGGCATTTATGCAGCTTTTTCTGAAGACAACACCTGTATTTGATAATGGTGTAGCTCGTGGTTGCCCACAAGGAGCACACTTACTTTGGAGTAAGATGTCAAAGGTATCCCACACACTGCACTACCAGAAATACAAAAGTTTCCCAGAGTTATTGCATCTGTCAGCCCCATTGGGAACATTATGGAAACCCTAAGGAAATTAAAATGCTGCCCAAATGCCCCACATTTCAGCACCAAAATTAAAGTGTGTTGTATGGGTGCATGTATGCATCTTATAAACGGGTGCACGTGTGCATCTTATACACAAACATTTCTTAGGGCCATCATTTAAAATATTTTTTACATCTTGCCTCAAAAGGCTCAACATAGGAGATCAGTAGCAAAACCTGACCTTTCTCTTCACATTATGTTTTGAGCCTACAAATACCTTTAATCACACCTAAACTTTCTAAAATACTCATTTAATCCCCGTTTTCTTCTCATTGCCAGCTCTGGATTTATTTTACTGTTTGCAATTATTTGTTTCATGATATCTGAGATCAATGCTATTGAGAGCAAGAACTCTGGCTGCCCACAGTAATGTAATTCCTTCAAAGAGTGAAAGGCTGCTGACCAAGCAGCTGTACCACACCTCCTGCTGCCCACAGTTTGCAAGGGCAGCAGCAGAGAATGGAATTCTTTTATATTCTTACAATTCAAACACAGCTTTTCCTTCAAACAGGAAATGCAGAGAAGTCGAAATCAAAAGAAGAAAGTGAGTGGTAGTATAAAAAATATTATAGGGGAAAGGAGGAAATAGAAGGACCAGAGCAGAAGAAACATATATAAGGTACTGTAGTTCTTTTCTCAAGTCAATGTATTTCCTCCCTATCTCTAGTGCACATATGAATGGTACGGTAATCAAAATAAATGATAATGACAGAGAAAGCATAAAAATTACAGTAGGCTACGGAATGAGAAGAACATAGATAAAGTGATACCATATCATTCATACTGAGATTATTCACACAAATAATCAGCACAAAAAACCTAAATTGCCAACAGGGCTGTAACTCAGATTTCACTTTCCAGACACCTTCATTTACACAGTACCTATCTCATCAGGCTTTCCCACTGAAGGGTTTATTTTCTTTTTATCAAAGATAATTATAAAATCTTTAGGTTAGGACAATGCAAGAAGACAACAATACATGTTGATAAATGTACTAGTAATAAATACAGTACTCTAATTTGTAAACTACACACTGCAATAGTGACTGTGTTAAGCATTATCTGTCACATTTAAAGCTAGAGTCATTAAAAACTGTATTTTGGAAGGATGCCTTTAAAATAAACTTAGTATGCCTTACTTATCTCAACTTAGAGTTAATAAAAACCACATAAATTATCTTTAAAAAAAGAATGAGGCTACCCATTTATATTTTAAAGTGAGGCAGACATTAATTCAGCTTTTGTTGCATTTTCTGTCAAAAAAGCACTGACTCATGTTTACTAGTTAACTTGTCATCCAAACATGAACACACTTTACAGACGTGTTAAGAAAGTTGTTTTCTCATCCTATGTCGCTGATCACTAAAATACTTGCATTTTAATTCTCTGAGTTCAGCTGAGATGCTCACAAGCCTGGAAACAAAGCCTCAAACCTAAAAACGTACACCTTACTACACCCGCGCTTTGCAACGTCATTCAGTGTCTATTTTTAAAATAAACTTCATTGTTCATACAAACGCTAGATATACTCAAACTGCCACAAAGACACTACTTTGCCGGGAATTTTATTCCATTACATTCAGGTGACAGGCAGATACCCAGTACAGAAAATGCGCAGCCCAACCACTTGCAGCGGTGTTAGTGATTCTGATTTCCCAGCAGAGTAACTCCAGCAGCCCCAGACGCAGTTGGGTGGCTGTCCCAGCCACCAGGATTCGCACCGGCGTACCTGTGCCTGCCCACGGCCGCCTGGAAGCAGGATGACCCCAGCTGATGCTGGCTCGCTGTGCTCTGCGCGGTACGGTGTGGAAGCGGGTGGGCACAAGGGGTTTTTAAGGCAGGTGTCGGGGTGCTCCAGTGCCCACAGCCCGAGAAGAGCGTTTTCTCTCTTGACAAAGGGGCCAGCCCCGATGTTGCTGCGGGAGAAGCGGGGGACCCGATGTGCCCGCGGGGCCAAGCCCCGCCACTAGCACNGCCAGAATTTTTTCTTAGCGTGCTTCGAAACTGCAAGTGGTCATTCACTACTGCAAAACATAAGGCTTTCAATTTAAAAGGAATCCTTAATCCATCTCAGCAATTTCAACACAAGACTGCAAAACCAGTTCTAAGTGTGGATTATTACACACATTCATTTGAATACAGTCAACAAACCGAAACATAAGTTACCAAAATTTGCACTAGAGATCAACCACTACTGAGCAAAGCAATAAAACAATGTCATTATCCAGTCTACTGAATGACAGTTCATACGAGAGGGACAGAACTAGTATTTCTGAATCATCCATACTCTGGGGCTTGGCAACTCCCTTCTGTCAGCATGCTCCAACGTAGAGTATATGAAAGGTCTTTTAACAGAATTTGTTCCACTGTTCTTATACATTGATGTATAAAGAGTGAACACAGATGACAGGTTACAATCTTCTTGACAAAGCACACTACTGCAAATAAAAAAATTACGGCAAATAAAAAGATTTGGTTACATTAAAATAAATAAATAAATAAATAGTAATGTCTTGTGTGGAAGCTGACAGTAGGCAGTGAACCCCTTGTCATTCAGTAAAATAATCTTTTTTATAATATTGAAAAATATCACTGTGGAAAACAACCTGAACATGGGAGCCAGAGAACATAGGATGTTATTCAGCAACTGGAAGATGGTAGAGCAAATTCTGGAAATGATGAAATGCCTTCCTCAATATCTAATGCTAGATGTACAGCACTCACAGTAAACTTATGAAAATAAAGTATTAGTATTCAGGGAAAAATTCTTGCAAGTTAAGAAAAACATGTAAGTATTCCTACTTACAGATTTCTCCTTTACCCCACAACCACATGGAAGTTTGCCTACAGCAACAGATGATGCTGGGAAATCTCCAGAACCCCTTTGCTTCAAACGGAACCAGTCCTCCACTGATAGCAATTCAGAGAAACCTCTATCCTTCAACTCTACAGTTTAAGGGAAAAGGGAGGTTTTTGGTACAAAACTGAATGTACATGTTTTAACTAGATCTTACAAGATGAAAAAGATTCTAGTTTAGTTCAAAAGGTGAAGTGGGTTTTTGTTTGTTGGGGGATTTGGAGAGTTGGTTTTTCAATTTTTATTTTTTGTTAATAACTTTAGCATAGGAAGTGTGAAGGAAATAATTGTTTTTGGCTTCATTAGGAGATTGAATTTAATTGCAGGTTTTATGCTTCAAAGCTTCCCTGATTTTAGTCTTAAAATGTGTATTTTAGCTAACAAGTTTCATGAATTAATTATTCTAGGATATACTAGACTGAATTTATATTTGCTAGTGCCGTTTAGCTAGTAATGAGCAGGCGCCTGTCTCTTGCCATGGGCCTCACTTTCTGTGACTGTATTTTGAATCTAGTGCTTTTTAGTGGATACATTTTGCTTTTGCTGCCAGCTGTAGTGCTGTACTGCTTATCACCTTACAGTATCGTGCCTAGGAATGCATTGGTAACAGCCATGCAGATGTGCCTCCATGGGATAGCAGGTGGCCAGTGTGGCTGCTGTTCCTGTCCTGCTGTACTGGACAGGCTGGAACTTCAGTCTGAACTTGAGCTGAAAAGACTGTGACCTGTGAATGAGTCCACAATGGAGAAGAGATCCACCTGCAGCCCATGGAGAACCCCATGCCAGAGCAGGTGGATGCCTGAAGGAGGATGTGACCCTGTGAGATCCCTGGGATGGAGCAGGTTTGCAGAAGAAAGGAACTCCTCTCATTTTAACATGAGAATATATATACATATATATGAAGTTTATGAGAGAACATTAGCATTTGCTACACTTGCATCTTCTTGGCCAAAGCCTTAACATACACACCTGATGGTTCCTCATGGATATTTAGCTGTTAGCACAAGATGACTTAAGGATACCCCTTCTACAAATTCTCCCTTTGCCTCTTTTCCTTAATCACAAACAATACCACTATTACCTGAAATACTGGTGCAATGCCAGAGGAGGATCTTCAATTTATCCGTCTAAATCACAGGAAGCTAAAATGAAGCTTTCTATTGTTTTTGGCACACAGCTAAGTTTCCTCCTCATTTACACAAATGACATTCTCCTTTGGACTGTCATTTTGTAACGACTGAAAACACTTTATATGGCTATGCCACCTTTCCTGTTTTCATCCCTTCAGAGAGCTACTACACAAATAACCCTTTCCAAGCTGTTGCTTAGACCACAATCACTTTTCTCATATTCCTTATTGTGTCAAACACAAGTTTCTTGGCTTCAATTGCATATCCTTCTAAGTGGTCCCATCTCAGGGAGGACTCCTGAAACTCCCATCAAAGGGGAGTTTCTACTTCTGACGGACTACAGCACTGTCCTCCATCTTCAGGTTCTGAAATGATAATATACTTCCATGCGATTTTGTCTCATGTATCTGAAAGTAGTTCAAACATCTATTAAATTGCTTCATAGTAAAAAAAGATTCGAAGAGTGATTTAGAAGTCTCTTAACTATTATTTTTATATGTACCACAGTAAATGAAGTTCTTTATTGATTAAGAAGATAGACTAGTGTCTGTGTTGACTGGTATGTTCACACCATCTCCAAGTGTCAAATTATATTTCTGATTTAATATATGCTCTCTGTAAGTTCTTGGTTTTGATACTATCCTTTTGATTTTTATATAGCTTTGAACAGAGTAGGGATCCTAGCAATGAAATAGAACTTCTTGAAGTTACGGCAACAGCATGCGGAGGAACAACAAAACAAGAACCACACAACAAATCACCAACTTTTTCTTCAGTTATACAGAACTATTATGATTCTATAGATAACAAGAAAAAAAAATACACACAACCAAAAAGAAAAAGAAAAAGATCCCAAACATTTCTCTTATTTTAGGTTGGGGTAATTAAGCTAGTAAAATAGGACTAAAAGCTACACAGCATTTGTATTCATAACAATGCCACACTTACCAACAATACCATAAACTTAGTGAGGCCTTTAAAACTTCACACACAACTCTTAAATTTAATTCATCTAATGATTCATTAAAAGTAGAGCTGAAAGAATTGGTATTAGTCTTGCAAAAGTTCTATATGATTTTGAGATAAATTCTCAAAAATGTTGGTTGGGATATTTTGATTTTTTTAAAAGGGAAAAAATGAGTTTTAACTGAAGATTTTTTTGAACTCTTAATGAGAAAACTGTATTATTGTTTCATCCTTGCAACGACAAAGAGTTGTCAGCTGAGAACTCAGGTAGGGACAGATGAGAGAGAGAACACTGGGGAAGCAGATGCCGACCACAGAGGCGTACATTAGAATCATAGCAAAGTTTGGAAGGGACCTTTAAAGGTCCTCTAGTCCAATGCCCCTGTGATGAGCAGGTACATCTTCAACAATTACAGACCACCAGCATTGCTCCTCCCGTCCCCAAGCACGCAGCAAATCCCATTCTTCCATAAACTGCAGCTGAGGTTTCCCCCGCGCATTACGGTCTCAGGGTCCCTTCTGTCCCAGCTCCTGGCCTCCCCGTAACTCTCTACACGCTCTTCATCTTCCCGGTGGTGAAACCAGCCAGCCGGCGTCACCCAGGAAAAGCCGCTGGCAGGCAGAGCCGAGGAAGTGCTGCGCCCGCCTGCTGCCGGGGACTGTCCCGCTCCCGCAGGCGCCC
Organism: Illadopsis cleaveri; assembly: GCA_013399915.1. Taxonomy (NCBI): domain Eukaryota; kingdom Metazoa; phylum Chordata; class Aves; order Passeriformes; family Timaliidae; genus Illadopsis; species Illadopsis cleaveri. The sequence continues at coordinate 669,877 of VXBB01020638.1, forward strand.
CCTGGCCTTGGGGACATGGGGGTGGGGGAAAGGTCCTCTCTCCGACATCCACCACCACACCCCGAGCCCCCGAGCTCTGGCAGTACTGATTGCTCCCTTAAAGTGAAAAGGGTGCAGAAGTGCACACCTGGGATCCTGCCTATGCAGGCACAGCTTCCGTTCTTCACAGTAATTCCAAATTCCAGTACTCACTTCAGAGTACTGTATCCAGAAGGTAATTGCACATCTATTTTCATAAAGGTTTTATTCATTTGATAATTTATACTTCAAACATAGCTCAGAAGTCAGCCATTTACGTTCAAAAGCACTTCTCCTTACTGCTAGGTACACTGTTTCCATGGAGACTTCCTTAGATATTCTGGGGTGAACATTCTTAATCTCTTATTTTCTTTTCATTTTAAAAATCAGGACAGACCTAGGCACTCCTGAAAGTCAGTATAGGTTTAAGTTTCCATTAGTAACAACCCTCAGGCATCTATTTTTGGATTACTAGGAGCTACATGCTGCCAATGTTGAACAGGTAACCTACCTCACCATTATGTTACCACCCTGAATAGACACACTAAAGTAAAGAATTCGTATGAGGTCTCGAATTGAGACCAAAACACAGTAACTCTGTTACATCTGATGTATCTAATTATCAAAGAAAATTAATGCAGTCATCTTCATTTTCTTTAATACCATTCACACATTCAAGATTCAAGTGACTGGGTGTCTCTGTCTGCTTGACACAGATCCAAACTTTCCCACCTCTCCCAAATGAACATTCAAGATATTATGTATTTTTTGAGTGGCAAGGCTATGCAATGAATCTCTGATCTTATCTCAACATGCACTGCAGTAGTTGTAGCAGCTGGTCTGGGGAAAAACAGAACACCAGTCTACCAAGTAGGATACCCTTTCTACACAGGACCAAGAATTTAATATAAAAATGCTAGCACTCATCTTTTCCTGGATTATAAATACAGAAAATACAACCACAGCTTTCTATTCAAAAAGCTGTTGAACCTCCTGCCAAACCACATCATGTGCTCTTTTTATGTATCAGTCTGTATTTATCAGGACATAACTTCCACCAGCACACAAAAACTTTATTAACTTGATAATGAAATTCACAATGTGAAGTCAGTTTCCAACCTTCTATTTCATTTCTAAAAAAAAAATCACTGTGTAATATTAATGACTATATGCATAATGCCTATAGTTATTTGTTAATAGGTATTTCATTGCTGTTATAGGTATGAGATATCCAAAATGCCTCAGTTACAGGAAAAATCTTCAAGTGCAAATATTGTGAATACCAAAGCCATTCACCACACAAGGTTTCATGAATACTGCTATCCCTGAACTACTTCTGAAGCTTACTTCAAGTTTTTTTCTCATTTTGTATTAAACAGCAAAATGAAACCAGTATCTGCAAAAAGTAAGGCCAAGGTCCTCATTAAAAAAAAAAAATAAAAATTAAAAAATAAATAAATAAATNGCAGCGTGTTTAAGGAAATACACAGATACCACAAATTTTCCTACTACATCTTACTGCCACACAAAAGACCTAATTTTTTTTCTTAGAGACACAAAATCTTTCACAAACTGAAACCAAACTGATCCCCATTAATGAGCTGACTACTCCTGGATGAGGGTCTCAGATTGGTGTGTTTTTTCATCTTCTCAATAGCATTAACGTATATTTCATGGAAGCTATATATTACATGTGAGCAACTTTGGAGTCCACTGTAAGAACAAGACTTAGTCAGTGCAGCATGTAAATACCTTGAGATGTTAGTCTGCTGTTATCCACTGGCTGCTCTGGAGTACTGTGTAGATAATACAAGCATGTAAGTTCAATCTTAGTACAGCCTGGTTTCAATAAAATTTATCAACAATAATGTTAAAATATAGAAATATTATTAAAAGTAGGAAAAAGTGATCACAGAACATACTTGGAAAAAATTTTAGAGGCTTAGAAGAAAAGCTAAGGGAGTTCTCCTGTAAATATTGTATCTCTACCTATATTCCAGCCTTGTCTTCAAGTGCAGCTCTTAGATGACTTTAATATAAAGAAATTAGTTCAAAAATCTTAATTCAAAAAGAAAAATAAAAGTGAGGGCAGGTATTGAACTGATTTTTACTGCTTCATCTTGCTAGTATATGTTGCCTGATGAAATATGGCTAAGATGGTATAATGATATACAGCAATCAAAATGGACATGCAAATTCTGATCAGCAGGGCTATTTTTGTTCATCTCTTCTAGAAACATAAGGAAATAAAAATGAAGGGTCTTAATAATTTTGCACATTATAGAGACTCCTCAAATCATTCCCCCCCTTTTTTTCAGCTCCAAACAGAACTTCTTTAGCACTTAACATTCAACTGTACAGAAAGAAAATGCTACACCCAGACTGCACTTGCATGTAACTTTGGGTCACTGTATTACTTCATTCACTGTGTCTTCTCAAACTGCTCTTTACCTCACTCTGAGTTAGAGGGCCATGCTGTACCTGCAAGGCTGCATTCCCTGTGATTGTCCTGCAGTGCTGTTTCTATCATAAACTACAGAAGTTTCAAGAACAATGCATGGTAATACAATCAGATGAAAAACAAGGCAGAAAGAAAAACAGTAACACAGTACTGATACTAGTTCAGGATGGCATAATACAAATATTTCACCAAAAATAGACAAACTGTAGTTTTTCAACACTGATAAAAATAAATTCTACATTTTCCTTTTCTCTAGAGCATGGAAAACCCATGGAATAATGTTCCATCTCTTGATATTTTGGGGGGGTCAAAAAACTGGAAAAAATAATCACCAGAATTTTCAAGTCTCATGTCTACACATTTATCAAAGACTTTCTCCAGACTTCTAGGACTAACATTTTTCACAACCTTTTTAATCCTCTTCAAGTTTTGTGTTTATTAAATGTTCCTGCAATGACTGAAAAGACAGCTACAAGTAGCACCTGCTCTTCTGTTAAGAAGCTGTCATCTTACTTTATCAAGCACCAGTGCCCACTAAATACTTTATTTCCACACCCAAGAAAAAGTACTTTCCCTTTTAGGTACATAAGTACTTGAGCAAGTCTCAGTTTCAAGACTGTACACATGCTCATCTCTGCCTCTTTTCCAGAAATGGATTGATTATTCCCTCCCTCATTTTTCTTGGTCAGGATAGCTGTCATCTGTCCTACCTGGATAAATCTGCAATATGGAGCAGGGATGCTGCCAGCTATGCTGTTTTTAATAATATTGCTACTGATTATGAACTGGCACATTGTAAAAGAGCCCCTTTATAATCTATCTTAAGCTAGACAGCAATAGTGGAGTTTATGCTTATGTAAGAACTAAAAAGGGGGTATTTACCTAGTGGATTAAAATGCAAGTTGCAAGTGTTTGGCTATTTACTAAGTTCCTGACTCCAATTTTCCTTTTACACTTCTAACTGGTTCGGTACAGCTAGAATTGAACTAACTTGTTTCAGCAGTATGTATTGTGATAGCTGCAAAGCATTGGAGCCACCAACTGTTCAAACATGGCAACAGCTACCTAACTTCTATTCCAGAATAGTAAATACCAAACACATCAGGCCAAGTTTTGGGACCACTGAGTTTCCTTCATTACTTAAGACATAAAATCATATTTATCCCATTAAAATTATGAAAACTTTGTATTTCATAAAAAGGATACTTATCTCAAATTATTATATTGCCATCTGTAAAGATATGACATTTATCTAATTCCCCAGAAGCTCTTCCAGTTCTCCTTTCATTTAGACACTCAAATGAAAAACAGTTACACATAACTATGCAGCAGATGCACTTCCTCGCGCACTAGGTCATAAGAAGTTCACACAAGCCTTTCATAATGGATTTTATACTTTTGTTACTATGAACAATTATATCCAGAATTCTAAAACACTTAAAGGTAATTATTATATTAATAAGCAAAACGAACAGTTACCTCAGAGCACACTCTTAAAACACCCATGTATGTGTTCTGCTAAAAGAACACATTGATGTTTTCAAAGTTCACCTTTTACTTTTTTGCCTTCAAATCCATGTTTTAATTCCCTCTATTTCCTTTCCTACTTTAACCATAAATTTCTGTCATTGAGCTCTATCAACTCAGTTAAGGCAGCCAGATGTCTCAGGTGTCCCAAGCCAAAATTCTGTGGAGTTGAACACACTATTTGCAAGTTTGCTGATGACACCTAACTAGGACATGCTGTTGACTCTCTAGAGAAACAAGAGACCTTACAGAAGGATCTAGATAGATTGGATGATTGGATAATCATCAATGAGGTGAAATTTAACAAGTCCAAATACCAAATTCTGCATCCAGAACAAACTGGGAGAGGAGTGGCTGGAAAGCAGCCCTGCAGAAAGGGGTCTGGTGTGGCTGGTTGGCAGCAGGATCAGTGTGAGTCAGCCGTGTGCCCTGGCATCCAAGAGGCCAAAACACATCCTGGGGTGCATCAAATGCAGCATCACCAGCCTGTCAAGAGAGGCGATTATCCCTCTGTATTCAGCACTGCTGAGGCCTCAGCTTGACTGCTGTATGCAGTGCTGGGTCCACAATTTAAGAAGAATATTGAGGTCCTTGTTATGTGTCCAGAGTAGGACAACCAAGCTGGTGGAAGGGCTGGAAGGGACGTTCTATGAGTGACTGAGGATTTTGATTTTGTCTAGTTTGAAAAGAGACTGAGGAACAACCACATTGTTCTCTACAGCTTCCTGAGGAGGAATGTAGAGAGAGGTGGTGATCTCTTCTGAGATCAATCATAGGACGTGTAGGAACAGTTCAGAGCTGCACCAAGGAAGGTTCAAACTGGACATCAGGAAGCATTTCTTTACTGGGAAGGTGGTCAAACTCAAACAGGCTTCCTAAAGAGGTGGTCAATGCTTTGAGCCTGACAATGTTTAAGAGGCACTGGGACAATGTCCTGAGAAACATGCTTTAATTCTTTGAAGTGGTCAAGGCAGTTGGATTAGATGATTGTTGTAGGTCCCTTCCAACTGAACTATTCCATTTTTACCTGAATTCAATCAAGCACAAGAAAAACAACTGAAAAATAAGCACAACAGATTTTGAGAATTTTAACCAGTAGGCAACAGTATATAGTACTAATTTCAGCTTGCAAGGCATCTTATTCCAAGATGAGTTTATATTACAGCACTGGAGTCTCTAGGTAGAAGACAGAACAAGAAAGCTACAGGGTTAAGTCAATTGCACAGTTCAACTATGAGAAACTCAGATCAGTTTTACTTTATCTTAACATAATGTTGCACTCATTATTATAAAATAATAGCTCAATCATCTAAGAAAATATATATACTGGGACAGACTCCACAGCAAGAACCATCTTACTAAATCAACTGCAAGAAGGTCCATGACACAAAACTTTCTTCAGATATTTAAGCCATCCTAGCTCTGTTAATATTGCATAACCAGCCAATTCCTTGATGGAGACTCCTGCATGAGCATGTAGGAAGAAGGGCTATGGCAAGGTATAACTGTTCACTCACTATCCCAATTGTAATAGCAGATCCCTAGGAAAAAATACAACATTTTTCTTTCGTGTGCTTCCAACCATCACCACTTCAGAACTACTCAAGAACTGTTCACACTTTCTTTCATCATCCATTAAGGGATTCCATCCACATCCTCCCCCCATTTTGTCCAGTTGCACCCCTCACCGTTCCCAAAGTATTTTGGCATCTTCCCATGTTTGCAGTCTAGCTAAGGCAGAAAAGCTCATCCTACAATATTTCCGGATTTCAAAAAAAGCAGGAAAACCAACCAACCCCCACCAAACTTTCTTCCTCTTCCAAACAAGTTTTCCTGAAAGAACTTACTTTCACAGACATCACTAATGAGAATAAAGAAATACACATACAATGTGATGTTGTGTCAAACTAGTGATTCTTTCTCCATTTCCTGATCAGTTTTAGTAGATATTAAGCAGCAAGTGATTTTACTTGTTCTTTGCCGTACATTTTGTGGATGTAAATATACACTAGCTTTTGTTTATTAGTAGCATTCCCCCACATGTTTATATACACAAATATGTATACCTATACAGAAACACAGAGAAGTATAGACTGGGGAAAAAAGAAGCATCTGTAAAGAAAGAACAATTCCTGAAGTTTGAAGAAAGTAAAGAAAGCTCCTGGTTTGTCCATAATCTATTTCTTAGGCCCTTCAAGGACAAAGAGGAAACATTTGGGAGCATAGTTACTTTTTTACCTTGTATGCTTAGGGGAAGGCTAGCTCTAAAAGCAAGTCAGAGGCAATCAGGGAAATTGCAAATACCTGTAGCTTTACTAAAAGCTTCCCCAAAACGTTCCCTGAAATCCACAGTACTTATTAAAATTCTGACTAAAAACCAGCAGTTTAAACTAACATTGTAGTGTTACTAAACAATGCTATAAAAGGTTAATTATCTACATACAAAGAGTGGACTAGAAAACTTTTAAACAAAATTTAGGAAGACTGATAAAAATGCTGCACTTTAGACTCGTTGGCAGATCTTAAAAAAGGAGCCTGAGAACTCTTAGCGCAAGACAAACATAACCCTGATACTAGAACAGACCAATCAGATGAATCAAGATTATACATGTCTATATCCTTACCATGTATGTGCCAATTCCCACCTATCAATCAGAAGCACATGAGAGACCCAGACACCAGGGAAGTTTGATTTTGTTGGGACCATAAAAAGCCAATAGATGAGGATGTTCCCAGTGAGTAAAATGGAGATTAATCTCTAGTTAGTGAAAAGACTAGTGGAGCAGACAGCTGCAGCTCTGACAGGGTGGACAAACCATACAGGAGGTTCAATTACTGACTAATGCACCAGTTCTACGAGTTACAACTACCACATGAAAGAAGAGCACTTGCCCTGCCTTGCCAGTCAAACACATGGTGGTGTTGCTGCCCTATGCAGCACTGGTCTCTTGAGCACACTGCACAACGGCCCAAGCTGTGACATCACGTATTTATCAAGTGCTGGTAAGAAAACTTCCCACTCTTGCCATTCGCAGGCTCCCTGGCAGTCATGCTCCCCAAGGCCAGACTTCCACTGCTGGGACTGAAACTCCTTCCCAGCAGGGAGCCCCAGTGACCTGATGGGAGCCTTGTTTGGCTCCCCACTCACCCAGTCAGACCAGGTTTCCTCCAGCACAGACTCAGATGCCTCGTTCCAGAAATCCATTTATTCTCGGCTCAGTACCACAGACATAGCCCAATCTGGTGCCTCCAAGGAAGAACCCCTCACTAAGGAACCCCTGAGCTTTTATCCCCCATCTCCCCATGCTCCTGCCCCCTCTCCGTGTCCATCCACCTCACTGAGTCCCTGGTCTTCATTTCCTTTGGTGTCCAAACAGTCGGCAATTCCCGGCTCCTGCTGTGTCTCTCAGTGTCCATTCACCTGGCTGGCAGCATCCATCTTCACGCCCTTTGTTATCCCAAAGGTTGGCAGCTCCTGGCCTCTTGTCTCAGGCTCCCATTCAGAGCTCAACTTGCATCTCAATGTGCAGCTTTCAAGCCCAGCTACCTGCACCAGGTGTATTCCTCAGCAGTGCTGCAGTCACACCAAAGCCAGACATTCATAAACAAGACATTCAAAGCAACTTGGGAGTGGAGGAGACTTTAATAGATCTTATGTGCATGCAAGGGGCCGATTTTACCACACCACCAAGGACCACTTAATCCCAAGGAATGCTGAGCAGCCACATAGACAGGCAAGACATACACCTGAGTATTTTTATAAAATCTTGATCTAGGTTTTGTTCCACTGTGCTTTATTAGAACTCCCCAGAAGATGACTAGTAAACTGATTTTTGCCAATTTTTGTTTAGATTCTTTGGCCAAGGCTCCCTTTAGGCTACAGAGGAATGGCTCAGTTTGTTGCTAGCAGAACTCTGAAATACATAGTTCATGTTTTATGAATATAGCATATCCCTGAAATTTTTCTTGAATTCTAGACAGTTCTTTTGCTTCTGCTATGTCTGTAAAAACATGTTTACATGCCTGTTGGCTCCCCACACTTCTTATGAAAGACTATAAGGTAGAATGCAACCAAATTTAAATGTCCTAGAAATTGGCAGATTTCTACAAGTGATCCCTTAACATCCTATAGCTTTCCTATCCTCGAAGGGGAACAGGCCTACAAATCTATGCATTTCAGACCAAGCTCTTAATTCAGTACTAGAGAGGCACTTACCAAGTGCAACTATACATGCACAGATGGAGCAAATAATTTTCAAGCTTAACTCCACGTGGTTGCAGATACCAGAGTGTGGCTCCTGGCTGTCAATATTGAATACATCACTATGTACAATGCTATTGGCAGCTCCCACGAACCGTTTTCCCAGGTAACCACTCGGATGTCACAGCACGAAGTATGTCTGTCAAGGCTAAAGAAGCTGCTTAAGTTTGGATGGGAATTTTCTCAGTAGATGAAGGATAGAGCTCAAATTCCAGGTTGAGTCCAGACACGCTATTTTGACAACTGCTACATCAAAGTAACCTAGAGAAACATCCAACCAGTGCAAGAAGGCTTACTTCCTGATATGCTAGGATATATTGCCAGGAAACAACTTCATGATTTGGGGCGGAAGAGAATAGTGTTAATACAAGAGTACTGTCATCTTCAGATGGAATCCAGGCCAGTCTTTGAATACTCTATCACAAAACACTGCAGAAAGGATTCTCCAAAGCTCCAAGTCCTTTTTTAACCACTCTTCATTCTCAGTGAAAATTTATTAAGATAAAAGCTTTTGATTGTTACAAAGAAAGAAAAAAAGAATTAGAAAACCACCAATTTGAAGTAGCAACTTATAAAGATTCTATTCTCCATAATCAAGAAACTCATGTTACAATGAAATGGAACTCTTCACTTACCCTATTAATGGAATAGTGGAAAACTCTAACACTTGCACATTTTCTCTTATAAATGCCAAAAACCCCCTTCCTCCTAAAACTACTAAGCCTCCCTAAGTAAAATACATCACCAGAGGAGAATGGACTACCTCAGAAAAGTCACAATACTCTTGGGCACACTCAAAAGCTGTGTTAGAATAAAGACAAGAATTGAGACTAGTCTACTAGTCCAGCAAGCAAGTTCTGCAAGCTTTTTTTTTTTTACCCCTTACTTCTCTAGAAAACAAACCAGCCCCCCCACCCCTCTAAGAAGAAGCCCAAATCATCAAACCAAACCTACCAGAAAAAAGTGGGAAAATCTATTTCATTCTTAAAATGAAACTGAAGTTTGCAATAAATACAACTATTGCAGTATTATGGACCTAAGAATGGCAAAACACTGTTTGTCACTCTAAGCATGGTTTACATTGACTTTCCTAGGCTTTCGTGGAGAGATCACAGCTCTAGTCTCTCCAACAGACAAGGTTCTTTTCTAGGAATTATTTTTCTCCCTTTCCTCCCCTACTCTGCCCTTGTTTTAACCTCCATCCGCATCAGACTCCCATTTAGAAACATATTAGTCACATGAAAATATGGTATGTGTTTTCCTTTCCAAATTTCAAGTGCAGTACATATTTGACATGCGTAACTGCATCTTTCTACTCACCGTGTGTTTAATTACTGGCTGAATTTAATAAACAAACCTTCAAAAGGGACAAAAATAACTTTGAATAGTAGATACCAACAAGTAAACATTTGTTGTCAAAGTGATCCGTACAATCCTTGGACGTGAGTTGCTAGGAAATAAAGGTAAAAAGAATCATCCTCATTCAGAACACAACTTCAAACAGGAGCTGACTCAGACCTGGCCAGAACTTGCTCACTTTTGTTTGCACTGATCTCTGTGGATAACCCATATTCCAGACTGCTCATGCCATCTCCCTGAGCACCTTTCACTAAAACCTCCTTTCACTATACTGCCAGAGCAGCCTCTCAAATGCTGCCTGCTGGGATCTATTCCTATCTCAACCATTGGGATTTAACCTGGGATCAGTGACTTTCTGCAAATCAAGACACATGAATGGGGAGAACTGGAAAGAACCACTTCTCTAAATACCTCTTCAGGCACCCAGTAATTAAAGGACAGAGACTGAGCCCAATTCTTTTTTTAAGCATCTCTAGTTCCATTTTTCCCTGAAGTCTGAGGTATTCCAAACTTCTCGTCTGACCACTGAAAATACCCCAAGAACCTCTGGTAGGATTGTTAAGCAACCACAAAATACTCTACCATTCATTCTCATAATTATGTAACTAAGCATATTTGGGCTTTCCAACACCTAATCAGTCCTTACAGAATACTCACCTGCACACAAATCCAGTCCGATACTTTTAGAAGTGCCACATATCTGCTAATGCAAGATCAGAGCTAAAGCTCTACAAGATGCTGACAAATACAAAGAGGACAATTTGGTGACATACAGGACATTTAAAACCAGCTGTAGGACCTTCAGACTGGAACTAAATTATGAACTGAGCAGTTCAGAGCACAACTTGCTCATGGAAGTTAACCCTGTGCAGTATTATACTGCAAAATTTCCCTGTGATGGCTGAAAGGGAGCACTTCTTCACACAAAATCTTCTATAAGCCTTGAGAACATAAGCATAATGTGATTTCAAACAGATTTGTGACTTGCAGTACAGCAGTTATTTTGATAGTAATGACATAGTAATGATTTGCTTTTATGCTTCATCTGATAACACTGATGCACAACACTACATCCCAGAACTGTAGTATCTCACTCATTAAGTTACATTCTATCAAAAATTATTTAATAAAGCACAACCACACACCTTCACCCCACCCAGAGTCATTCCAATCATAAAATCTAGGTATCAATTACTGTTAAATCAGCCTGGTTTTCAAACCCTTTTGCTAGGTAAGAATTAAGAAATTTTACCTAAATTAATACCTTATTAGCAGAGCTTATCACACACACTGACACTCTTTTCTGCAGTTAAGACAATTGTCCCTAAGACATTCTTGTTTCATTATGAAACCTTTTATGTCAATGTTTTATCAAATTAAAAAAAAAAAATCTGCCACCTAGTAGTGCCAAGTTCGCAAGTTTGTCTGTGGAAAATGCGATACAGAAAAGAAGTTATTCAAGACACATTTTTTGGTCTTTGGAAAACTACTAGGAAAGCTAAAAAAAATAAAACCAACTTGAACTCACAGTTTTACAGCGTTTAACACAAGTATCTTTTATTTCCAACTATTACAGTAATATTCAGGAACTACAGTGTTATTTCCCACATAAAACATGGGCCTTTGCCAAGGTAGTATGGAGTGAGAAAATGATACACATATATCAAAACAACTAACTAGTGACTCAGTACTTCCTAAGTGCTTATATTTTACATCTCTGCAGAGAGGACAGTTAAAGAATTACAGAAGTAACTAGAAAAATGCCAGTCCTCTGCAACAGTAGAAACAGCTTTCTCTCTGCAACAAGTACAATAAACAGGAACTAGTTAATTTGTTCTGCAGCAGGAAAATGGACTGCCATAAAAGCACTTTAAAGATGTGAGTATCTGGAATCTTTTAAAGATTCTATAACATGTCACCCAGGGGATTTCTCATTGTTGTGCATCTTATCCATTGTTAAATTCCCGATCATTTCTGTCCCAACTGCTGACATGCCCCACAGCAGGACAGTTGCTCTAACATTCTTGTCAGTCACAGCAGCATACAAAGCAGAGATTAAGTAACCCAAGTTATGCTAGTCTTCTGCCTTAACTGAGCTTTCTACTCTCTTTTACCATCCATTCAGTTTTTTTATGTTCTCTGCCTTTACTTGAATCCTTGAGCACCCTCCACCTCCCAGGGAGTATCACACTATTTCCAAGAGGAAATAGGCCTACATTTCTCTACTAAAAGTGGGACATGACCAGCTCCTGTAAGTCACATCCCCCCAAACACACTTCTGAATCAACTAAAAATCACTAGAGATGTATTTTGCACTGACTACAGTATTATTTGTATAGCACTTAAGCATTCATCAGAGACTGGGTGTTTTTTTTCTTTCCAAACATTGCCCCATTAATTCAAGCTAGCATTGATAGCTAGCATTAATTACCTGGCTCAGATGACAGTAACCAAAACCAGTCTGAATCCCAGATACTACCAAAACACCAATTGTCCAAGTAAGCATTTCTTCAGTTCAAAGTCTGTTTGCTGTTTACAAAACTTGTGTAAAAATTGTTCCATGCAAAGCACATTGGCCATACATAAAAAGCCATGTTTTTTCTTTTAATTTAACTAGGGAGATTGCCTCCCTTAGCTGAAGTGGATGTCTGAACCTGGTACAAATTCATAATGCTCCAAGGAATCAGTCCTTCAAGTGCTAATCTCCTTGAGTCATAAAATGCCACCAAAGGCTACCTAAGTCACAACTATTTGCATTTATAGCTTTGCCTGTAGTTTGTTACCAACGTGAAGAACCTGACTCACTCACAGAGCCTGAAATAATTTAGTATTAGAATTTTTAAATCAAGCACTCTGTTTGGGCATTTAAGACTAGAATTACATGTCATGTCATGTCATCCTAGCAAGTTAAGTGTAATGAAAACCCCCAACATCCCACCCCATCCCAATAAAAACCCTCAAACCCCCAACACTTGAGCCCAAAATTCACAGAATTGCTCACCCATTTAAAAGGGGAACCAAGCAAAATTAAGTTTTAACAGTAAGAATGAAATGCTATAATGACTTTGGTAGTTTTGTCTTCCTTACAGCAGGGAAAAATCCAGAATAACAGTTTCATTTTATAACTCTCAGTTTCTACCTACTAGCCAGTTCTCCTCCCACCAAAAACCCAACTGGCTGTAGTACTAAACAGTGTTGTATTAACCGTATTGGAATAAATGCATGCAAGATTTTTTGTTTGTCCTGATCCAAACTGCATTTCAAGTCTCAGAACCTGTGGCATGCAATGGCAGGGTTGGAACATGTGTGTAATCACAGATTCCAGACAATTCCCATGCACCACATTAACAGGTACCTGCTTCAACACTTCTCTTGCTGTATCATTAAAGACAGATGCTACACAGATGTAAGAGACACAAGCACAGCAGATACCCATCAGAATAGATGTAGTAAATGGAGAATTTTAACAGCACACTTTTATTTTCCTCCAGTATCTTTTCCTTTAGACATCACCCAAAAATGAGAACAGTAAAAGAAATTACCAGAAAGTGGCTCTTTAGAGAACTGTAGATTTCATAGCAAGGCTTCTACGAAGAGTCACAACATGATGCAGTGCACTCCTTTCTGTTCTGGATCCATGACACTTCTGTGTTTCATATACAGAATGCTATTAGCCTACTCATATGAAGCTACCAGAACCAAACTGAAAAGGCTTCATGGAACAAATTCTCTGATTGTTGGGGGACGATAGGGAAAAGTGGCATGGAAACAAATTCCAATAATCCCAGATTTAAAGAAAGCTGAGTCTTTACCAAGACTTTGTACACAAGACCACTTATGAACTACACAAATATGAGTGATGTTCTGCAGAACATAGAGCACTGCAATGATTTTCTACAGTAGAAAGTCAGCCATGCCAGAGAACCAAAACTCTGTGCCACCACAGCAGGGGAGACTCCCTTCTACTTCTGTTCATTTAATGCCTATGAACAAGCTCAAAATGTCTGTGCCTGACAGTCATCTCACTAGTCCATTTTGATATTCAAATGTCAGCATAAGAGAGTCAATTCTAAAGAACTGACCTGTTTTTTTAATATCATCCAGTGACAAGTTAGTGAAAAAAATGTTTCATTTTCCAGTATGCTTTCAGATACTGAGTACACGGAATTTTCTATGGTTAACAGACAAAGTTTTTCTTACAAGGCTAACTGGGCTATACTAGAGATTACAGGAAGTGTTAATACTGGTTGGAATTTTTTACTTTTTCTTTAGAAACACATAAGCATAAGCTATGCTCTTCCTGCATAATACATTTTTAAAAAATAACTTCATTTTGGACAATTCCTAAAAATCCATGCAGGCTGATCTTCATTAGACCAATCTCCCAGAAATTTGTATGGCTCAGACTAATTCACAGCAGTTTACTGTAAAAATGAATACTTATAGTAAAGCCAGTAGAAATGCGCTCCCCACACATGTGACATCTTTAACAGAAAAGCTGAATACATCTGCAGAAAATGCCTCTTGGTATTTCTGCAGGATTTTAAAACTGGCACTTGTCTCAGCCATCTAACCACTCCTCTCTAGTCACATCTTCTACATGAACACTGGGGACTAAGATCAACTTAGTTCAGTAAGACCAGCTGAACTTAGCAGCATTGCTTCTCTCCCTACAGTCTTCTGTCAACTACTTCAGTGTCTCAGCTACACTGAAATCAATGTACAGAGCTGATGATTATAAAGAAACATTCAAATGACTGAAAAAGCCCAGTTTACACAGACCTTAATGTAGGACAGGACTGGATCTACTTATCACGTATCAATGACTACATTAAGTAGAAGTGTAAAAGCATAAACAGAGTATATTAAAATATTAGGTATTTTCCAAAAAGAACATATGACTAACTTGAAACTTTTAACTTCTACAACCAGTAAGTCAATGCTGTTTTGAAAGCATGCAAATAAGACTAGTATGAGAACGGCACTGCATAACTGCTTCTTGACTAAAACAGCTTACTGCATCTTGAAGATGCTGCCTAAGTTACAAAATCATTTCTCCCACCTGCACCATGTAAAAGTATTTTTTGGAGTCCAGGCATTAAAAGAATTTATGATGGCAAAACATAAAAATGTTGGTTTTCATTTTCACATGAAGGTATTAAAATTAGGTACACTGCGACACACTCGATGGACATGGCTCCACTGGCACAATACCTGCTTGTGCAAGCACTTGATTTTAAAAGGCTTGATCATCCAACTAATACAAATCTTCAGGAATTTCAAAACTTGATACTTACATGACAGTATAAACATGATCACATATTAAAGCTTTTTTTTTTTATTTTAACTTTTGAGAATACTGCTTTTACACTTTAAAGAGTTAAACCTGCCATCACCAGATTACTGCAGCAACTGAGCATCCAGAAATCAGGACAAGACACACACCTCATCTGCTGACTCCAGACACAAGCTCCCTCTAATCAGCAAGACCAAGAAAATTTTAAGCTTGGGAAAAGAGTATTTGGGGCAAGAAACTTATCTGAGCAATATTTCCTGAATAGAGACAGCAAAAGCACTAGAAACTGAGCAGCATGCACAAGTCCAACATGGCTTGGTCACTTCAGAAAGAAGTTTAAGGATGCCAAAGCCATCTATGTATTTTCAGCTTCTTGCTAGAGGACAAAGTAATATGGCAAGATAGCATTGCAATACCCAGTGTTCAACACTCTTTAAGAACAACCCATTTAGCTTCATATTCCATTTGAATTTGAAGAAGAGCAAGGGCAGCACTGACCATCACAAAGTTTCCCATCACAAAGGAACTCTACTTTAAAGTACTATATAGGGTCTGGTGGCTTAATGCAGTAAAGTGAGTAATTTGAATTTATATCATTAGTCCCCTGGAAGCCTGTTTTAGAACTAAACCCATCAACATTTGAGCTACAAATGTAGTTTACTACTATGCAGCTCATTTAACAATGCAAGATGTGTTGCATGCTCCACTTCCAGACTTTAGTGACTCGTCCTTATAGAGCTGGTTACCACATCTTTCCCAATCAACAAATCTCAGCTTTTTTGAAACAGTTATTTGGGTGAGTTTTCCTTCAGGTGAAGTCCCTCCAGGAAGCTCAAGAAATGTTTTATTTCATTGCTATGTGTCACATGCTAAAATGATTCACTAAAAAGGTTACAAGCTGACCACTGTTACACTCATCCATGCAGATACTCCACAATAAGTAGACACGTATTCCATAGGTGATGAATGATTAAGGCTCTACTTATAACCTCATTTGTCACCCTTTAATTTGACAAACTCTGGATGGAAGAACTAAGGCTAAAAATGTGCCCCATTACCATTTAGAAAATGCAGAGTTTCACTACTGTAAGAAACACTACAAAAGGAGGCTGCTGAATCTCTTATGAAATCTGAATTTGCAAAGCAAGCTTACACTGAACAAGTCTGAACTTTTATCCAGATTTTTTGATACTCAAAGAACCATTTCTTCCCAACAAAATCATGAAGAAACTGTAAACAAGCATCCACCTCAGTTTAATGGAAAAGTTATGATATAAGCTTTTTTAAAAAAAATCCACACTTAAGAATTTCAATGAATACATACTGTCAGTAACAAATTCAATACATACAAACAAGAAGCCAAATACAAAATAAATCCAAGTCTCGTTACACAGAGAATTACATGACATTTAAAAAACCAAAACAAAACAAAACAAAACCAAAATACTTAGAAATTTAAAGTTTCATAGATCAGTGAAGGAGAAATTCCTTAAAGCTACAGGGGTGTTTTAGCCTCTATCCCCACCAACCTCAACAGGCCGGGACAAGTGCAATACCACAGACACACACAGCATTGCAACTGATCCCAACCTGTGTAGAAAGGGGTATAATTTTTCCACACTCACTGACTGACTTGTCACTGCCACAGTCAGTTTTGCATGGATTTGCACAGCAGAGTATCATACAGCTGGATGCAAACCTGCAAAACTAACCAGAGAACAGTGTTCAATAAACAACAAATAAATTATAAGACATACTTAATAGGTAGTTCTACAGCTAGCAGTACTTTAAGTGCTTATAATGCAGTAGATTAGTGAACACTACCTGCACTATAAGCACTTTAGTGCTACAAGAGCTGTCATTCACTAGACTGCTGTTAAAATAAGGAAGGCCACAAAATATCCCATAACCAGCAGAAAGCATTCAAAGTCCTTGATGTAGATTATAACAGGCCACCATCAGCTTTGCATAGATTTGCACAACCACTCTCTTCTTGTAGTGCAACTATGCAAAACTAACAGAAGTCTGCAAAGCAGAAAACTACTGGAACATCTACAGTCTTAACCTGAGTGACTGGATGAAGACATAACTTCTTATGCCAGAAGGAGCACTTAGGGCAGTAGATGCTAATCTACTTCACTATCTGCACTAGATGCACCTTAGTACAAAAAGCACTTGACACCACCACACTGTACCTTTCCATTCTCTGAAGTCCTGCAAGATCTCCTGAGGCAGTTGTCAACATAATGCTACAAGTGCCTTCACTGCAGTAGGTTCTATATATCACTACCTGCACTGTAAGCACTTTGACATTACTCTGACGCAAACAGCGTTTTTTTAGTAATTCAAGATATGTTGTCTACCTTGTACCTGCTGAAAGAAAAGAACAAAGTGAGTATTTGATCAGGTTTCCAATTACAAGCTTTGGAACAAATATTCACATTTCTGGGCTAAAAAGACCTCCTTCAGAATAAACTGAAGCAGCCCATCAGCCCAATCAAGGACACACATACACAATACTAAGTAGTATCAAAATCAATGCTGATTCACAGAAGACTCAAATGTGAAAATTAATAAAGTCTCCCACACTATTTCCAGAACGCCACGACAACTTGAAGAGTTAAAAATAATCAACTTTTTGAAGAAAAACCTGATTTTGGTAAAGACCTCCCACCAAATCTCTTCAATTAAAAAAGTTCATATACAATTCCAGAAAATGAGGAATTTTAAAATTAGATTGAACATATCCTACCATCAGCTTTCTGAAGTCCAGAAACCACTTTATGACGTGGCAGGTACCTTTCTAAGTTTTCCAATTACTTGCTTTAATGTCCAGTTAGAATATTTGCTCCTACTGCCAGATACCCTGTCTCAAGTTACAATTGCTACTATGGCATTTAGGTGGGTCTATCTAGCAACAAAAAGCAGGTCCTAATGATGCCTGTAAAATATACTACCACAACCAAATTAAACCTTATTACAGATCTGAGATTCAGTAATGCAAGATAGTACTATAATCAAAATTTGAAAACGTATTTTATTCCTTCTTTACTAGGAATATAGGCTTGAAGGAACATGTAAATATGTCTCCCTTACTTGATACTCAGACCCAATTTAACATAATACTTTAAAACTACAATAAAACTAGCTTCTGTTAGACTGACTAAAAAGAAGCTTTGTTAAAAGAAAAAAAAGAAAAAACCAAGATATCAAATACAAAGATTTTTAAAACTTCCTTACTGTCCAACTGCTTTTGTCAAACAAAGCTTGGGAAACTTGGATTATTCTCCTCTAAATGAGTGAAATTTTGACTGCTACACATGCATCCAATCCCAAGAAACTATTTGGAATTTAGTGGTCCTAACTGCAATCTAAGCCTGAGCCTCAAAAGAACCGCTTTTGCCCCATACTTAAGAAAAAATAATTAAAAAATAAAAACTTACCATTATCCGTGGAAACTAACTTCCTCCACAAACATACACTGCTGCAACATCCACAGAAAGCTTCATTATGTCCAGCTGCACGTGTGGATACTGCAAAAAAAACCCACCGAGTTACTTGCTTTTTGTTGCCGAGGAATGAACAAAGTCACTGAGAATTTTCCCAAACCCACCGCTCCCCATTCCCCACTCCACCCCTCCGGGGAGGGCGCGAAACCCTCCATACCCCCTCGGGCGGCCATGAACCGCTCCGTACGACACACCGCACGCGGGCTCCCACTTTTTTCCCGGTCAGTGGATCTCCTTTGCG